>CAUYQG010197365.1:0-41153 GCA_963574415.1 Tarsius wallacei | reverse complement strand
CCACGCCCGGCTAATTTTTTGATTTATTGTAGAGATGAGGTCTCGCTTGCCCAGGTGGGTCTCGAACCCACGGGCTCAGGCAATCCACTCACCTCAGCCTCCCAAGGCGCGGGATTACAGGCTGAGCCACCGAGCCCGGCTACAGCAGAGCTTTTCAGAGGTGACATGATATGTGATACTACAACAGACTGAATGAAAATGAGAACCCAGCTACTATGCTAGAAATTAAAAAATTTTGCCAAAAATGTATAATAATATAAATCTTATTACTAATTTTTTGCATGTCAGAAACTACAGGTTTAAATAAAATGTTATTTATGTTAATATATAATGGGTTGTTATGGTTATTTTAAATAATTTATATTTTTAATTTCTAAATTTTAAAGTTTAATGCAATATTAATAGGCATAATCCACATAAATAAAAACTCTTTTAGGTCCTCAATACTTTGCAAGAGTGTAAAGGGTAAAGACCAACATGGTTTTGAACAGATGACCTGGAGCAATCTATAAGAATAATTTTTTTAAAAGAGTTTTAACTAATAAGCCAATAGTGAAGAAAAAAAGAAAAGGAAAACAAAAAAGACTCATAATTAATCTAAGAAAAAATGTTTACTCTAAAAGTAAGACAAAGAAAAACAAATAGCAAAAGGATATGCTATACTGACAACTATAATAAAAGGTCTACACAATCCACTTAAGAGGCACAGATTGTTAGAATGATTTTTAAATAGCAATATTAAGCTATATGCTATCTGAAAAACATCTAATTTTAAACACAAAAGCTATATACGTAAATAAAAATAAGGAGTAAGATATACCATGTAAACACTAGCCAAAAGAACCCTAAAGTGGCTACATTAATATCAAACCAAGTACATTTCAGAACAAGAAATATTATCAGCAATAAAAAGAAAAATAAAGATAAAGGGATCAATCAAGGAGACATAGCAATCTTAAATTTTTATGCAACCATTTACATAACTTTAAACACCTAATACAAAAACTGGCAGAACTAAAATGAGAAATAGACAAATCCATATTATGTTTTGGTATTTCAACACTTTTCTGTTAGTAATTCATAGAACAAGTAAACAGTAAATTGGTTAATACATATAATACTTCAACAACGTTACAACTAACTGGACCTAATTTAGAACATAGCACCTAAAATAGCAGATTACACACCATCCCCAACTGCCCAAAAAACATTCACCAACTTTGCCCATATTATGATTCATAAAACAAGTCTTGATAAACTTAAAACATTGAAATCATACAAAGTATGTTCACTGACCATATAAGAATTAAATTAGAAATAAATAATAGAAAGATATTTTTTAAACCCCCAAATAGTAGAAAATTAAACAAAAATTCTTGTGACACTGAAAAATTGTGACATTCTTCTAAATAACTCATCAATGAAAAAAATCATATGAAAAATTAGAAAATATTTTTAACTGAATGAGAGTAAAAACACAACATATCAAAATTGGTGCAATGCAGCTAAAATAGTGACTAGAGGGAAGTTTATAGCTTCAAGTGCTTACATTAGAAAATAAGAATGAGGTAAAAATCAGTGATTTGTGCTTTTATCTTAAAAGGCTAGGGGGAAAATAACAAAATAAATCCAAAGTAGAGGAAAGAAAATCATAAAGGGGGGCACACCTCATCAACAAGGGTACCTGCACAATGAACATTTGTATACCTAACCCTGAATTGTACCCCACATCTTTAAAATAAAAAAATTTTTAAAAAATAAATAAAAGATAAAATTGGAGATTCAAAAAAAAAGCAAACAATAAAGAGAGAAAAATCAATGAAATGGAAACTAGACAAATAGAAAACTCAATGACACCCTATCAATAAAACTGATAAACCACCTGATAGATTTATCAACATAAAAGACAAATTACTAATATCAGGAATAAAAGAGGGAATATTACTACAGACCCTGAAAACATTAGAAAGTGAATAAAGTAATATTACTAACAACTTTATGCCAAGAAATCTGACAACATATGAAATGGACAAAATTTTTGAAAGACACAAATAGTCAAAGATACAATGAGTAATGCTATAGAAATTAAAGTAATTGAATCTGTAATTTAAAATCTTTCCTCAAAAAATTTCAGGCCCGGATGGATTCACTGCTGAATTATTCCAAACTTTCAAAGAAGAAGTAATAACTCAGTTTTTAAAAAGCTATGGCTTACTTTGGTGATATATCTTTTACAATTATTCTCTATATTCTAACACAATCACTGCCTAAGAGGGCATGTGCAGCATATACTAAGATCATTAACTGATGTTATAAATATCTCATATTTACAGAAAACTAAACAAATTCTTTGGGGAAAATAGCTATGGAAATATCCATTCCTACATCATGTGGTTTGTTGTTGTTGTTGTTGTTGTTCTTGTTGTTTTTGGTTTTGTTTGTTTTTTTTTTAGTTGGAGTCTCACTCTGTCACCCAGGCTGGAGGGCAGTGGCATGCTCCCAGCCACTGCAGCCTCGACCTGCTGGGCTCTGGCAATCCTTCCGCCTCAGCCTTCCAAGTAGCTGGAACTACAGGCGCGCGCTACCACGCTCGGCTAGTTTTTTTGATCTATTGTAGAGCCGAGGTCTCACCAAGTTGCCCGGGTGGGTCTCAAACCCGCGGGCTGAGGCAATCCACTAGCCTCGGCCTCCCAAAGTGCTGGGATGACAGGCTAAGTCACCGAGCCTGGCATGCAATTGTTTTTTAATATACTTTTAATCGTGATGTTATGGTTTGCATGTCCCCTCACACTGAAATTTAATTGCCATTGTGACAGTATTAAGTGAGATCTTTAAGAGGTGACTAGATGGATGGATTAATACCGTTATTAGAGTGCGTTAGTTATCGCAGGAGTGGGCTGTTGATAAAAGAATAATTTCAACCCCCATTTTCTCTCTCTTCTGCCCATTTGCTCTTCTGCCATGTTATGTAGCAAGAAGGTCCTCACAAGGTGTGGCCCTTCAATCTAGGACTTCCCAAATAATCTCTACTCTTTTAAATTACCCAATCTGTGGTATTGTATTATAGCAGTAGAAAACTGACTAAAACACATGACCAAAGAGAAATTTTAGAAATGAGACATGTGCTACAAAGTCAAATACGGTGTTTGACTAGGTTCCTTTAATGTCTGGTCAATAGCTATTTACATACTGAAAAAATGCTGTAATAGTCTTCTAGAAATATTAACATACTAAATATAGAATCAATCACGCAGAGATTTTAAGAACTGGAAAGTTCCACTTAAAATCCAAAAGGTGGCTTCAAATTGGATAAACACATATTTATTAGCACATTTAGACAAGACTTCAAGATCAGAAGTGTTTTAAAGCACAAAGCCCTATAGATCATTTTCTGTAGAAGACACAAGTACAGAAAGCATTCCTAACTTGCTTCATACCCTGCCTAAGATCAGGGACAAATAGGCTTGAAGGGCTAATATTAAAAACCCTTTTAGTTCCTTTGGTCATATTTTTAAATTACAGTTCCAACTTGAAGTGGAAATAAAACAGTTCTGTTAATACATTAACACCAGAATTAGAAGAAATTATATCAGATTTCAATGTTTAAGTAACTTATCTCATGCATGTATTAAATAAGAATGCAGGAAAAGTTGATCTCACATCCCAAAAAAAGTCTGATAAGGAATTTTATTGATGGTGTATAAATTACTACCCATGGGAGAGCTATGTGGTAGTATCTAGGAAAGTTGACCCGGTACATTCCCTGTGACTCAGCAGTTTGACTACTTTATATATACCTAGAGAAACTCACATATTTATACAATTAGAATGTACCTTTATAATATTTTTTAAGGGAGCAACTAAAAGTTCATCAACAGAAGGATGCATACATAATTTGTGGTAAATTCATACAAAAATTACCATACAATAGTTAAAATGAATAGCCTAGAGCATGCATAACAGAATGCCATTATATGGACTTTAAAAATAACACTACATATTGGTTTTTGGATAAGTACATTAGTAGTAAAAGTACCAAAGTAAATTTTGGTAGATTCATACCAATAGGGATGGAGAGTGGGGACTAGGATTTCCAAGCGCTACATCGTACCTGTAACAAGTGTTGTTATTTACATTAGGACTGGGTATATGGATGCTTGTTCACTCTATTTATTGTGTAAAGTATTTCATTTCTTTTTTTTTTTAAGTGGAATATTTTGTCAGCTACCTCAAAACACTTTGCCTATTAGTAAAACTACTTTCTTGTTTTTTTCACAATGATCCAACAAATAATTTTAACTATTTCTTAAATGTTTATTTCTCTACAACACCGTAGGCATCCAGGAGAAAACATAAAAGGGCTTGGTTGAAACTGCAAAGCACAAGTGAGAGCTTCACAGCCAGAGCTAAAGAGAATTAGCCTTGGGTGGTGGAAAAAACACCAAATTTGATCTGAATTTCAGGAACTGTCTGCGTGGCCAAGTGATTGTACTGTCTTCCCTGTGGTTGCAGCTGGAAAGACCCAGTTTACCAAGCAGAAGTAACAGTGTTTGGAGCGACCAGCACCACAGCGGAAAAGCACAGCCCTTCTAACAGATGTAACAACGTCGGGGGTTGGACGCCCCTTTCCTGGTTCCGCGTTTAGAAGTAACTCCTCAGTCCCTGAAAAGCATCAGAAAGGTAAATTACGAGGAAGTGAGGGACTGGGTAGAAGGTGCCTGTGGATCTGTTTGGTTTTTATCTGGAAAGAGACGGTGAGATAGAGAAGTGAAGATGGGGGGAGTAATTTCAGGATCTCCGTGACCTCCGCCCAGAACCTGAGGCCAGACGTTGGAGCCTAGATCGGCGAAGGCGGACCCTGTGGGAGCCCTCCCAGAAGAAGGCAGGAGTCGAGGAGACCACTCACCTGTCAGCAGATGCCAGGCGAGGGGCGGGGAAGGGGACTGTGAGAGGGAAGGGTCGCAGCCCTGCCACCTACCGCCCACTGAGACTCGGACCCCAACTGGTCGGTCCCTGGCCCAGCCGTTCCCATCTGTGACGTCAACGCCCGCGGGCCACTCAACGGTCGCTCGGCCTGCTCGCCTGGAGCCGATTGGCCGGTCGGCGGGAGACGAGAGGCGGGAGCTACCCCGACAGGAGGGAAACCCGGCGGCCAGCGGTTGCCATGGACGCTCTTACGCTTAGTAACCGCGGGCCTCTCCTGGAGTCCAGCTGTGTCCTGGAGGTGGAAGGGGTGAAGGGAAACCTAAGGGAGAGGCTGTGGTGATTCCCCCGCCTCTCTGTGGCACCTGATTCGGAACTCTTCCATCTGCGAAGAACTTGGCGTCTCATTGGAAGACTCACCAGGGCAGTCTGAAATTAACACCTGTCCTGGGATGTTGACAAATCCTCACCCTTATGCCTGTCCTGTCTCCAGCAGAGCTTCTTTATGAGGGGATTGTCTAGCGGTCTTCCCTTCCTTTCCTTCTCTAAGGAAAAGCCTTGGGACTTTCCCTCTCTCTCTCTCTCTCTCTCTCTCTCTCTCTCTCTCTCTCTCGCAAATATTTCTATAACCGTAGTCCTTACTATTGCAACCAGGCCCTGGGGAGGGCAATTTTTCGACGGATGGGGGGAGGGGTGCTGGGGGAGATCCTCAGGCATTTGATTCTCATAAGGAACTGAGGAGCGGGCAACCTAGGCAACCTAGATCCCTCGCATGCGCAGTTCATAGTAGGGTTAATGCCGTTGGGGATCTGACATAGGCAGAGCTCGGCTCCAAGGCCGCTCACCTCCTGCTGTGCGCCTGGGAGTGGGGAAAGTTAGCAGGCCATGGACCGGAGGAGTAGTGGTCTGCAACCTGAGTGTTGGGGACTCCGGCTATAATAGGAGTTTATATTTTAGAGATGAGGAAACTGAAGCTTAGAGAAGTTAACTGACTTAGACAAGATCACCCCAGTGACAGCGTTAGTAATAAAACTAAGATCTGTCAAACTTCAAGACATCGTTCCATGAGGCAGTAGTCTAAGTATGTGAGCAGCAGGAAAATTCACTGAGTTACTTTTGTAGTTATTAATGCTAAAGAAAACAGAGCCTTCTGTTAATCATATTTGGTTTTTGGAGAACCCCTGTGTAACACTCTAACCCAGATGAGGCTGTGGGTCTAGCCAGGATAAGTCAGATTGCCTTGCTCCTAAGAGACTTTAGTGAAGTGACTGCAGGTTGAAGGCCTGTCCTCAACTTTGCCAATTCAGAAACGTGGTTCTGTTCATGTCCTGGGTTTATTAGAGACTTACTCAGGCCAATTGAACTCATAGGAACCTAAAGTTGAAAAGTTGGAATGCTGCCTCAGTGTTTACATTAAGCAACATGGCCCCTCTAACAATGGAGATAAGCCCAGACTATTTTCCCCAAGGAGGAAAGCTACAGAAAACACCCAATACTCACAGGCTACTCATTAGCCTGGTTACAGAACTGGACAAGACTCCCATATCCCAAACAAAGATACTTCAAATCCTGTCCTTTCCCATAAGTATGTTCCTTTATCAGAAACTCTTTCTACATCTGGCCTAAGAAACATTTCACTCTCAGCCACGTTTTTTATTAATTTTTTCATGGATATTATTCTGCATTTTGTATTAATTTGCAGAATTCAGGATAGGCCTTGCTGATGTCTATAAGCTGCAGACAACACAGTAAATGCACCATGTTGGTTTTGAGGGGCAAAAGGTTGACAATCATTCCAAAATAAAGTTAATTGCTTGCAAACTCCTTAAAGATGACTCAGAGTCTGTGTTTTGCACACATCAAAATACCCAGTGCCATTGCTAATTGAATATCAAATGTATTCAATGTCAGATTTTTAAATAAACAGATGAAATTATAGCAGAATTTTGTCTTTTGAGTGAAATATTGAGTCTGTGAATTTTAAACAACTCTTGATTAAAATTTCAGTTAAATTGATCAACTCTGGTCTCCACAGAAAGAATTGAATGATTTTTTTAAAAAAATAATGTAGATTCCAGGTCAGGCAGAGTGGTTCATCCCTGCACTTTGGGAGGCCTAGGCAGGAGGATTGATTGAGCCCAGGAGTTTCAAACCAGCCTGGGCAACATAGTGAGATCTTGTCTCCACAAAAAATCAAAAAATTAGCAGGCATGGTGGCACATACCTATAGTCTCAGCTACTCTGGAGGCTGGGGCAGAAGGATCACTTGAGCCCAGGAACTTGAGGCTGTAGTGAGCTGTGATCATGTCACTGCACTCCAGCCTGGGTAATAGAGTAAAACACCAACCCAAAACTAATAATAAACAATAATAATAATGATGTAGATACCCTCTCAAAAAGTCGTTCCATGATTACTAAGCCTTTACCAGAATTAAGAGGTTAATTCTCACTTTTCAGATTTATTTTTCAATGGAGACCTCCTATGATGCTCATCTCTGTTTATAAAGAAAATAAAGCAAGACAGCCTGCACTCAGTTATTCAACCCTACCTTCCTCAGCAGCTCCATAAGTTTGGGAATATGTCTATTTCTGTTCATCTCCATATCCCCAGTATGTGACTTCCTACCTGCCACAAAATAGGTGCCTAATCAATGTTTGTTGAATGAAAGCATGAATGTGTGATGCTTAATGAGGGAGGAGACTACCAAAGGTACAGAAAACACCAAATGTTGTTTATTTTGTCACTTTGGCTAAGGGACACACTGCTTGAGGCCATCTTTATAACCTCCTTACCTGCTACATTTTTATCCTTTCTGCCCTATAGTCACCAAACCTCCTCTCCAGTCCCCCTGGGGCTTCCTGTCATTCAACCATCACTTTTTATCAAGATGCTGTCAGCGCTTCTCTGCTATACTTCTTCATCAGAAATCGAGTGTGGTCCTATCCACCTTCACCCCTAGACTTTCACCCTCTGTTCCCAGTCTTGTGTCTGACTCATGTCCACAGTCTGCTTTGTCCATTTCTCCTAGAGCATTAAAGTTAATAATCACATCCTTCCTAGTACCCTTATCCCATGTCTCTTTCCTCCTCACTCAAGGTGTGCTAGCCGCACTGGCCTTTGTTCAGGTTTTTCAAAACTCCAAGCTGTTTTCCATCTCAGGTCCATGCACATGCTGTTCTCTCTGCCTGGATCACTCTTTCCCCTCAAATGTCATTACGGAGAGGTCATGCCAGTCACCCAGACTCCATTGGACCACCCTGCTATTCTCCCCCAAATTCTTTCCTTCATGGCACTTATCACTGTTTCCAGTTATTTATTTATTCGTGTGATTATTTAATTAACATCTGAGTTCCCTTCCAGAATATAAGTATCAGGAGGGAAGGAGAGGAACCAGGGTCATTTTGCTCACCACTGAATATACACCAGTTCACCTGATGGGGCACTGGGGAGAGCATAATCCTGTGAGGAGGTACGTCCTGCCTCTGGCCACTTCTGAGGAGGAAAAAAATGAACCTTCCTCACAACTGACGTCATATTTCTACAGAGGGATTAGAAGCCAGACTTTGTGGTTCTGAAACGTGACGTGAATAGTGAGAGGAAAGCCCCTGGCTTTGGCACAACCACTCCAGTGTTCATAAAACCCAAATGTCCTAACAAGAGCTCTATATACGTTTATTTGATGTCCTTGCTACGTATGCCTGGTCCTTAGCCAAGTGCTATAACAGAAACAAAGTAAGAGTCATGACCCCAGTGGCAGAACAAGAAGATCCATCAAAGTGCTGCTAAAGAGAGTGAGGATCTGAGTTCATTCAGGGATAAATCTTATTATTATTCTGCTCAAAACCCTTTGTTGGTGCCTCAGGTCTAAACTCCTCAGATCACCATCCTAAGCCCTCCATAATCTATTCCAAATTTCATGATCCCAAACATGCATGAACACAACTCTGCTCCCAGCCTCTGCAAGAATGTCTTGTGATTTTTCTGCATCATGATTTGCTTATACTGTTGTCTCTACCTGGCATTATCTTCCTCCTCAACTTTGCAAGTATGAAGTCTATTTATTGTTTCCCATCAAGGTCAAGGGCTACCTTCAAAACGTTGTCTTGCTTGTGAAAATTAGTTTGTTCTTCCCTGTGGTCAGTTGTGTAGCACATATAATCCATTTGAAGTTATACTTATTTACCCAGTATTTCTGCCTCTGAGAACTGAGCACTCCTTGTATACCCATATGTGTGCACACGTGCATGCACGTGAAAGCGCACACACACACATACACACCCCCCCCACTATTATATTGTGCTAATCAAATCATAGCTAATATTTATTGAACACTCATTCTGTACCATATATCATATATTATGCTAGGGTTTTATATGCAGCATCTCACTTATTGCTCCTAATAGCACAGTGGGATAGACTGTTGTTGCTTCCGTTTTCTAGATGAGGCAATGTAGTTTTGGAAATGTTAGGCACTTCACCAATGACACTCAGACAGCAAGAGAAAAAACTGTGCTTTGAATCCAAATCTATCTGGCTTTAAAATCTGGGTTCTTCACTTCTATACTATAAACAAATAAATACACTTGAAATAAATGATGAATTGAAAACACAATACTGACCATGAAGAACTAGCTTTGAAAGATTATGCCATGCCCAGCATCACCCTTTTTATTCGTGAACTCCTGCGATTCCCTCAACACCATGAAAAGAAGGTAATACAGCACCAGCACATGGTCAATTACCTGTTGAACTACCTTGTCTGAGACTGACATTCAAACAGACCCCTGCTAGGAGGTTTGAAAGTCAACCTTCCTAGGGGTAAACACAAGGCAATCTAAATAATGACACCCTCCAGATGGAAGAGTTAGTGGCTCACAGAGCAGGGTAGAATGGCCCATCCAAGAGTTTCAACAAAACTTCCTTGAGGCTCTAGGGTTGGCGTCCTTAACAAGCAATGTTTACTATTAGCAAAAACTCCAGTGGAACCACGAGAGTGTGGGCTCAGAAGGCTGAAGGTGGTCCCGAGCTACTTAGTGAGATCATTTAAAGGTCTGTAAGATCATAATAAGGTGATGGACAAACTTCTGCTCATCTTGGGTGGTAGAGCAGGAGACAATGAGTAGGACGCTTGTTACTCATGCGAGTGGGTGAGAAAGCAAGTAGGGAGCCCCATCACAGCCTGCTTCCATCAAGAGAGGGGCAGCCCTTGACAGCTGAGATGGAGTCAGTGAGTTCCTTTCCATAGCTATTCAGCACAGGAGAAAGAAAGTTCTGATTGCATGAGCTCAGTGTTTCCCAAAGTGTGTTCCCTGAACCGTTCGTTCAATCAATCAATCCATTAATAACAGTTCTATCGTCAAATAAATGTGTGAATTTCTGGCACAAGGAGAGTTAAGTAGGCTTCTTTAGCACAGAAATTATCAGGGTCTGTATGCCATTCTGTATTTTCCCATAAGATTCTAACCACAGAGTTTTTAAAACTCAGAACGCTTGTTAGCATCTCCAAGGACACTAATGTCCCACAGAACACAGTTTGGGAAACCTGCTTTAGCATCATGCAGCAGTTCCAAAGTCTGCAATTAAATGCGTCCTAAAATATGTTTCTGTCAGAAAAAGAAAAAAGTTATATCCATGTCTAGCTAATTGCAGATATTCCCCAAAGCAAAATAGAAATAACTGACTCATCTGTATATTCAATAGGGGAAACTCCATTGTGATTTGATGACAGTCCTTCGGTTAAGTATCCAGCCTAGGAGAGTGCGTGTGTGTGTTTGTGTGTGTGTGTGTGTGTGTGTGTGTGTGTGTGTGTGAGACACACTCATAGTCATCCCTTGATGTCCTCAGGGGATTTGTTCTAGAACCCCCACAAATACCAAAATTCATGGATGCTCAAGTCTGTTATATAAAATCATGTAGTATTTGCACATAACCTATACAATCCTCCTGTGTTCTTTAAAACATCTCTAGATTATTTATTGTATAATACCTAATACAATGTCAATGCCATGTGAACAGCTGCTATAGCATATTTCTATTTGTGTTTTTTATTATTGGATTTTCTCCCAAATATTTTTGATTTGTGATTTGTTGAATACAAGGATGCAGAGTCTGCAGATACAGATGGTTGACTATATACGGGGTGTGCTGAGTATATATGAGGGGGAGGAGGGATGTTTAGGAAGAGGAAAAAGAAAACATTGCTTTAATAGCCAGTGGTCTCTAATCTGTTTATTCCCTCTAAATCCTTTTCATTCTATAATTACATTTTTATAATTACTTATACAGGGAAGCTGGAAATATTTGCATTGTGGGAGAGGTAATAGAAATGTTTGCCATCTAAATTTTAGGATAATGTAGGTCCTAGAAATGAATTCCTTATCATTGTGCTAGGAAACTGCTTTTAAAAATTTGCAACACTTTATTCAAATTTGAACCGTCAATATCAATGGTATTATTCTGCATCAGTACTTTCACAAATAGCAATGCCAATCTATGAACTGGATATGGGATCTTAATGGACTTAACATACAGAATGTGACGCTAATATTTACAGAAATTGGTTTCATAGAGAATTTTTAAAAATAATCAGTTGATCAGTAATGAATATTCTTCATGGAGGATTGTTTAGGAAACGTGTGTGTGTGTGTTGTGTGTGTGTGTGTGTGTGTGTGTGTGTGTGTGTGAGATACATTCATTGAGGATTTTTTGTCATTTATGATAATGGTAAGGTGATATCAGTTGTTATCACTGTTATGTATTGCTTATGTTACTAAGTGATTTATAAGGGTGTGTATCACAGTCAGCTTTTTTAATTGAATAGACATTTTCATAGCACGAAATTGCAGGACATGCCTTCCAGAGCCAAGGTGTGTCGACTCATTCAAGGTTAAACAACCTTATCTAGGCCTTGTGTTTAGCAGATGGAAGAGTTGTGATTCAAGAGGTTAAATAACATGCATAAGGTCACATTTTTGCTTATGGTCAATCTCCTGACCAAATGGAAAGTGGTGGGCTTCCACCGTGATTTCTTTATGTTTCCATGACAGCCATTATCTAACCGTCATATGTTTTCACATGTTGTCTCTTCCATTAGACTATGACTCCCATGAAGATAAGAAAAATGTTTTTCCATCCTTAGTCACAGGAACCATTTCTGAAGCACCTGCTCTGTGCCAGCCTCATACACATCCTCTATACCTCTCACAATAACCCCACAAGATTGACAGTAGTATTTCCCTTCTACAGAAACTTAGAGGTAAACTAACTTGACCAAGGCCACATTAGCCAGAAGGTGACAGAGCTGGAGTCCAACCTAGTACTCTCTGACCCCAAAGCCTGTGATCTTCCCCCTACATGAAATGGCTATACATATTTTGTGTACATTCCTCTTTTCATCCTTAGCATATACTATCAAACTTGGCCTGTGGTGCACACCTGGCATATGTTTTATTTTTTTTTGAATGAATTAATGAACATCACGCTTGAAGAAAAAGAGACCAATTTCTCTCTCAGCACTTACTGGTTATGTGGTATTGGGCAAATCTCCAAGTCACCCCACATCAATTGGATCACTCCACAAAAGGGGAATAATAATGCCTCACTGGTCTGATGGGAAAATAATTAACCAGATGCTCTGCTCCCTTCCAGAAGACAGACTGAAGCTTGGATGCTCACTTGTGAACAGTTCTGGGACAGCCCATCAGAATGGCTTACTTCTGCAGGAGTTGGGGGCTTCTCTGTTTCCCCTGCGAGAAATGCAACTCCAAGGAAAAGAAATGCAGTTTGGAGTTAACAGGTGAGGTGAGTTATCAGCAATTGAGCAGCTGAAGTGGCTAGACAATGAATTGGTCTCCATACCTGAAGACTTTTCTTATATGATCTGGGCCTGCCCTGAAATTTAATCTTAAAGGTTCATGTAGAAGGTCCTAGTATTACTCATTGATAGTCCTATGTCATAAATTAATCATCATCAACAACAAAAATGATTCATGTTAAACTTTAGGGAGATCCCTGTAATCTAAAGAAGGAGATAAAGACACAAACAGTATATCTGGGCAGGGGGGACCTTTGGTTTAATGTTGTTAGAAGTCATTAAATGGTGGATGTTGTGTTAAGCATAGTATTGGGTTATAGATTATATTTTACACTATGTATTAAAAAACAGGGAACAATATTAAGACTACTTGAAAGATCTAACATTTTAGGATCCTGTGGTATTTTGTAAAATGCTGTCTAAAATACTGTAGAAACTGTATTACTAAAGAAACATGACTGTTACCAGCAGAGGGATACTAACTGATCTGAGAAAGCTGATTTTTATTAGAGATACACTGTATTTCATCCAGATAGGTCAATAGGACCTTTATTAGTTTAGAGAAATTCACTTCTGAGCTCAGCTACCACTAGGAGGATGTTTGAATTTTCTCGAGAGGGAGAAAATGTCAAACAATTGGAAAGTCAATATCTCTAATTTACCATTATTCATGCAACCATTGAACATTTTTTAACCCTCAGTAGCATGCAAGATAATGGATTATGAGAGATGACTGGTAGTGGTGTGCTGAAATAGGCTCATATTGGTTTGCACAAACCTATTGCTAAATTTTCAGGAATTTTGCAATTTGACTAAGCACAGTTCTTATTAAAGACTAAATTATATAAATTTACTGTTTAATAAATTATGTTGAAACAATGGCAACAAATACTCATAACATCCTTTTCTAATGACTTCACAACATTTTACTATTTTATATCCTCAAGCTTATTTTCATCTGTTGTATCTTATGATGGAAATACTGTATAATGATGTGCTACTGGGCATCTCTTTCCATCTCTGAATTCAGTGACATTATATTGTTAGCTTGAAATTGATCACGGTAAAAGCATTTATGTCATGGAAATTATCAAAGCTACAAATCAAGGCTTCATTTTTGTTTTCTTGATTGTCTAGAATCAAGAAAGTGAAGAGAAAAAGTTGTAATGCACATTAAACTTAAAATTGTCTCTGTCTATACCATTAAATTGTGATGAGCACCAAAAAACCCATTAAAGCTATATTCTCCCACTATTTGAAAATGATAATATTTAGCAAAGGCACTCATGTCGTTGAGTCAAGTTCCAATAGACATCTTCATTTTTGTCTTACTTGTTAACATAAGTGAAAATATCAACAAACACTCATGCTGGACTCCCATTGTTTATCCATTGCAACTACAGGTTGGCTATAGAGAAGAGTTTAGCAAAATCAGTAAAAGAATTCTGTAAAACTCAACTGGGATATGGAATTTACAACACTGAGTATTTGTATTTTTTTCTTATCTATAAATTATATGCTATATGCTTTTTTATCCCCCCCCCCCCACTCTCCCCTCTGGTCCCGCACCCAACCTTACACAGTGGCTTGTATCTTTCACAACCTGAGTATACGCTTCCAACTCAGTTCGTCAGGCTATATAGGGGAGAATCTATTCAGCGTTAGGTGTCAGCCCTGAACACAACCCTCTGACAAAGGCAACTTCTTAGGTAATTCTTTAGGAGGCTATAGCAGATGCTGTCAGTGCTCCAACCCATGTCCTCTCAGAGCCTTTGACCATTTTCTTGAGCACAGGTTCCCAGTGTGCTTATTCCTACATCTCCTTGAAGAAGGATTGTCCTCAGGTTGCCAGAATCTACTTGGTTTACACAAGGAAACATGGAAATGCCTGGAAATTTATGCCCAGGCTAGTCCTTAATCAAAGATCAATGAGTTCAGAGGTATAAATACCCCAGTTCCCTTCTCCTGATTAGCACTCTCTGAAGTGTGACCTACACTGTCTCCAGAGTTCTTCCTGTAGGATTGATCCAGAGTTACCTGGCACTTTGCTTGATACCACACTTCGACTTCTCCTGATTTTCCTAGCCCATTCCACTTTCCCATTTCTCTCCCAGTTTTCCCCAGTTGAAATTTCCTAATAAATCACTTTCGCATTAATCCTAAGGTCTTCTTCTGGGGAACAGAACCTAAGACAGTGGCCGTGTTTCTTATGATGTGTTCCTCACCCACATCTAGCACTCGTTGGTCATGACTGTTTGGCCCATAGGTGGGCACCCAGCTCAAAGGCTGGCCAGCAGACTGAAGTGGCCTAGCACTAGAGCCAAACTCGGCAGATTCTCTGTCTTGGCAGGCTTGATCTTGAGTCATACAGAGAGTGGCTGAGTCATTATAATTGATGTTGCAAAACTCTACCAGAGATTCATCAACTTGGTCTGCCAAGAAGCATCAAGATAACCCTGTCACTGTAGCCCTGTTACATCCCGAATGACTTTCCAATTTCTAAGCATGCTCTCATTTCCATGGGATTCTTTAATTCTATGTGTTTCCTTTCCTATCATGCTCATTACTCAAGGTACTTGAATGTCTCTGGTTCTCAAAAAGCCTAAAATACAAACTAGGAATCACCTCACCAATTGATCCAATTTTCTGGCCACTCATTATCAAATTCTTTAGGGAACAAACCCTGAAAATTATCCAAGAGGCCATAATGATTTGAGTAGAAGCAACATGGAGCCAAAATAGTGTTCAAATAAGTTGGGGAATGAAGATGAAAAGAAATCTGTCTGAGATATTAAAAAGTTGAAAGGAAACAGACCAGTGTTCTTGCTTGAGATTAAAAAAAAAAAGCAACTGAATCCCCTTCTGTTGTCTACATTCCATTTGCTCACTTGCAGCAACCAAAATGAGGCTATTAAGTTGGGGAAGAGATAGCAGAAACAATGAGTGAAAGGCTATAAACAGGAGTATTGAAAAAGCTATATAAACCATGAATGCTGATCTCTTTGGCTTAGAGTTGCCTTTTGAGCATTTGGATGCCTTTTACTCAAGAAAGCACTTTAGTACAAGTGGCGAAAGAACCAGGTCAGACAGGAAACCGAGGCACATTGTCTGGGGATTGGTCTCTACCTAGATTAAAAAGGAGTGTTTGACCCAGCCCAGCTCACCAGAGTCAAAAAAAAGAGACAGGAGCTCAGGGTAAACATCTTCATTCAGAAACGCAGATGAACAATTTTTGGAGTATTAGACCAGGTGGAGTATGGAGATGAAGGGTACCAACACGACAGCCCTCCATGTTGAAAATGGAAGGTCAACATTTTATAGACACAAGCAAATGCAAACAAAAACAATTCATATTTGTCCAGAATAAACAGCATCTCCCCCACCCCTACCCCACACTTCTCTGAAATGCTCATAAAAATCCTAAGTGCTCTTCTAAGGCCAATAATTAGCTCATCAGAGTCACAATACATAGACATTTCTGCTCTGCTAGAACATTTCCAAGTACAGGGCATGACACATCAGAGTTGCCCAGAAAGCTTTTAAAATGCAGATTTCAGGATGTCATTCCAAGAGGTTCTGATTCAGTAAGCCAAGGGTGGGTCCTGGGAATCCATATAAACTATTACAAATGAAGAGTTTACTTGGATTTGAGCAATGATGCATGATCTTACATTTCACTCAGGTGGTCTTATTTTACATTAATCTTGAGGATTTTTAAAGGCAAAGAAACCATTCTGTTTACTCATTCCCTTTGTCTGAGATAGATATTTCTGTATATGCAACCTGTATTATAAAGAGTTACTAATTTTTTGCTTGTGACATTTTAAAAATAGCTATTTATAGGTCTAATTTAAGTTTAAATGTTTAAAAATATCTGGGAGGAAACTTCAAATCTCTCATTTCTCCTTCATTTGCTCCATGAAATACTCACTGTTTTGGAGAGAAGTTTCAGATACTGAATTGAATTTAGTCAGATCACAGAAAGTGAAATATAGAAGGATCTTAATGGCTCCCAGTCCAGCCCCCTTTATTAGATGAGGAAACTGAGGCCAACAGGTTTCACTCATTTGCCGAAAGTCACCCAAGTGACTTGAGACAACTGTTTCCAACATCCTTTGGCTTCTCCCTTATACCTGAGGGGCCTGACTTGAGTATTCTCACTGGAGTTTTAGTTCTGATGCCATTCTAAAAACAACACTTCTGATCAAATTGAACAGAGATGAGCATACTATCCTTGTAATCACCTCACCTAGACAGCTTCATCTCCCATCTGCTTGATCAGCAACAAAGGATCCATCTAGAGAAGGCTACCGGGAGAAGGCTTCTCTAAGAAAAAGTTTTCAAGGTTAAAAACAAAAACAAAACAAAAAGCCAAAAGGCAAATTTCATCATGCATCAAAATACCATAATATCTTCTCATTTATCTAAATCTCTAGAGTCTGCTAACACACATCTGCTGAGCATATATACCTACATATTCTCTTTAAATATACATATATGCCAGGCTCAGTGGCTCAGCCTGTAATCCCAGCACTTTGGGAGGCTGAGGCGAGTGGATTGCCTGAGCCCACAGGTTCAAGACCAGTCTGGGCAACTTGGCGAGACATTGTCTCTACAATAAATAAATAAATTAGCGGGGCATGGTAGCATGTGCCTGTAATTTCAGCTATTTAGAAGGCTGAGGTGGAAGGATTGCTAGAGCCCAGTAGGTTGATGCTGGAGTGGCCATGAGCATACCACTGCACTCCAGCTTGTGTGACAAGAGTGAGACTCTAAAAAAAAGCAAACAAACAAACAAATATACACATATATATTCCTGTGTACACCTATATATATACACACACATACTCTCCATATAGATATATACATGCCTGTATACACACATATATACACACATAAACATATATAGATAGATATATAGATACACACACACCACATATACCTATATATTTCTTACTTCTCTGCAAACTATTTGAGTCCAAAGTGAGAGTCATAAACTCTTCGCTGTATTATTTCTTCTTATCTCATTTAGCGCAACCTTTGGATTGGCACCCAATTAGGAAAGAAATAGAAAACACGGTGAGCACTGTGATGATCTGTAGGCAATATTATGCCATCTCTCCACATCCAGGGATAAGCGTGTGACTCGTAACTGCCCACAAACCAAGTGTCATTCCATTTACTTCCACCTCACCCTTCGAAATCTCTGATGCTCTGAGGACACTATGTATGTCATTGCTATGAATTTGAAAAGGAACCATCTGTTGCTTACCCTCGTAAGGATCCAGTCCTGCAGAGGCCCAGATACAACTGTGACTGCTCCTGTGAGATGATGTCTGATTCGCGAGTTTGCACACTGCCAGTGTCCAAGTGCCAGCATCCATGCTTTGGATGGATTGCAAGTGTGTTGATTTATGTGTCTCTCAGTCCTTCAGCAGCCAGGTCAAGGTTGGCCGTTTGCTCCCAGCTTTAGACAGCTTTTTCTGTATAACCCAAACTGCCAAATAAATGCTACCTTCTCTCCATGAATAAGGCGTAGAAAGAGTTGGGAAGTGCTGCTCTGGACACACATATGCTACGCATTTCTGAAGACCACAGTCACCTGCTATAGTAGTTCCCCTCTGCAGCTAGAAAGCTGTGTTCCTCCAGCAGGAGAAGAGCGATAGTTAGCATACTGCAAAGAACACGGGCTCCAGAATGAGACAGACCTAGCGTGACAGTCTTGGTTTTGCCCACTACTGGTACAAAACATTGAACAAGTCATTTTTAACCTCTCTGAGACTCAGTTTTCTTATCTATAGAATTGGGATAATAATACCAACTCCACAAGTTGCTATGCAATTTAAATAAGAACACAGGTGAAATAATCTCTCCCTTCTCCCCTGTAGAGCATATTGTTGCTCCTATGGAACAAGAGAGGGATATCTAGGGAATGTCTGTGAACCTACACAGCAGCTATTTTCTCCTGGTCTCCTCCTCCCACAGCAGTGTAGTGGGAAGGAGATCACTGTGTCATCATGCTGCAGAACCATAGCAAGACAGGACTTAATTACACATGGCTGCAGTGTAGCCGCAACATTGGATGAGCTCATCGATTCTTACAGAAAATGACCCAGGGCTTCTTGAAAGGTGACAACTATTTTTAAATAGCCAGACTTTTAAAAAAAATGTTTTCCTCTCTCTCCTTTCAGTTGAAGGAAGATTGGCCCAAGGTCTAATTTAGATCAGAGTTTATTGTGAGTTGTGTTGATGATCTGTCTTCCCCCCAGTTCTATATTCCCAAAGATCACATGCACTTGCAAGCACACAGCTTATAAATAATAATAGAAGTGTACTACTGGACTCCTGACATATGTACCTAGGAAGTTTAAATAATGTATCTACTACCATACTCTTTCTTTGGCATATTCAAGAAAAGACCACAAAAGTCAAAGGCATGATGAGTGTACCTTGGTTTTGAGGGTGGTTGTTAGGAACCACGGGACAGTGAAAAGAACAGGAGATAGTCTGAGCAGGGTCTGGGGCATCATCTCAAGTGCTATGCCGCTCCTTTGTACAGTCCAGTAGAGAGTACTGAACTGTTGGACAAGACCATTAGAGGTACCAAAACACTTTCCAAGGAGCATGAGGGCACTCGAATGGTTCGGAGAGTATCAGTTTCACTTCAGTACTTAATCATTCCTACAACTGGTCTGCCTGGGAGAAGCAGGGCCTAAGGAGTCTTCTTGGTTCTGTGACCCTTTCACAAAAACTCTTCTTTCCACTTACGGTAGCAAGTTGCCTTCAGGTGTAAAACGTCCTCGGGTGCCAAACAAAGGGACAGTTCAGAAACTTGCTAATGGGTTCAGAAAGTATATCATTTTAATAACTAGGTCATGAATTCTTTTGCCAAACAAGTGGTTTCTAGTTTGTTTTCTATAAAATAAAAGGAAGATTTTCATAAAATGATTTTTGATCATAGATTATTTTATTTTGGGCATATGACTCAGAAGGAATTATATTTCAAATCAAGTAACATTGATATAAGAATACTACTTTCTATCTACTAATCTGTTTGAGCATGGTTTCTCAGCACTTACACCTGTAATAGCTAGACATTAGGTTAGAATTGACATTGAAACTCAGTTTAGTTTAGCAGTGATAGTTTTTAGATATTTATAATAATAGCATGATAAGTAAATTCATTAATGTGTCATCCATCTGATTGAGAGGCACCTTAATAAAATTTTGCTGTGGAAGTGTAATAGTAAAATAAATATATGTTTTAAAACTTCAATAATATACTGAAAATGAAAACATTGTTGCACTTAGAACCTTATTTGAAAGCTCTTATTTAAAAATCTTTATGAAGAATTAAATACTTTAAAATGTTATTTATATATGTACTTTTGTAGCAGAGAAATAGGACATTCAATGGGAGATTTTCAAGCCCAAAGATATATTACATTAAGATGAAATTCCATTGAGGAAATGGAATAGGAAAATGAGTTCAAAGAATGATGTAAAATTCTGACCATTAAGAAAAGCCCGTTCCTTTATTTTTAAATGGATGATGTACCTCATTTACTATACTATTGAGCTGGATGCATTGAAAAGAATGATGTAATAGCTTTACTTTTAAATATCAATGTTTTTAGTACATGGTAAATGTTTCCTCTGCAACTACTTAAACTTGAAATAACTTTTTTTAACATGGCAACTTTAAAAAGTGAAAGAAAATATAAAGTCTTTCAAAATTCTTTTAGATTTGGACAAGCTCAAAACTTTGAAGACCGTGGCTCTCATACACCCAGATCATGGTTACCTGATTCTTCCTGCCCCTGCTCCTTCCGTTCCTGTCTTCCAGGGAACTTCAGTCAACTTTCTAGCTTTCTACCTCCAGGTATCTGATCACTATTATCCTTGTGATACAAGGATAGCCCAGATATACTCAGTTCATGAAAAAGACACATTCTTACTTTATACTTGTTGGTCAATATCTTTCTACAAAATGTAGAAATCATGTGAGACATTTTAGGATTCTTTTTCAGGGCATAACTTTGAGATAAGGGATGTGACAAAATGTTATTCAGACACTAGATTTAAAAAGAACAGTTCCTAGGAAACATGAGTTATATCTGGGGTAGAAGAAAAAGATTACTCTGGGGTAGGGAAAAGGTGGGTGACACCTACCTGTGCTTGGTAAGGAGTTAGAAAGTAGGGAGGAGAGAAAGTATATGGAAGGGTCAGTGGACATGCCACGACAGAGGCGTGCTTAAGGCCCATGTGTCCCTCCAACCCACGCTCAGGGTCCCCAGCACCTGCAAGTGAACCTGCCCTCTCTCCAGTGTTACCAGGGATCAAGGCCCCCTTTTGACCTGTAAGGACATCTACACAGTTGTCACTGTAAGATGGTTCTGTGACTTGAAGGGGCATGGAAACATGAGCCCATGATGAAATTGTGTGCCTGGAACTGGGCAGAAGTGTACCACAAAGTTGGAAAACGTTGCCAAAAAGTGTATATTATAGCAAATGCAACTGGCTAGCAGCAGACCCATCCCAATATTGAGAAAGAATCAAGAAGTAGCAGGAAGGAGGTCTTGAACCTCGTGAAGTCGGGGAGGGACTTTCATTCACCAAAATAGGCCACCAAAAGCAGAAGCTGAACACACTAGAGGAAAACTTTGTCAGCTGGATTGCTGAGATGTGGCCCTGTGTGCTTTCAACTGGGTAGAAGCAAGTAGAAATTGTACAAACAGGTGGCTTAGGTCATGCACAGAGTCACAAGTCACTATATTACAAAATTTTGCTCTTCTTAAATAGCACACAGGAATACACATATATTCATGTTTCTTGCGTGACTTCTGAGGAATTTTTGCTTTAATGTGGCTGCCTTTATGAGTAGAGAGCTTTGTTCGCAAGTAATTCAGTAATCAAAGCATCAGAAAATTCAGAAATAATGATGTCAATATAAGCAACGATGCAGATATTCCCTAACTGTAACAGATACTCCTTGGGATATTTGCTTAGGCCCTACTGCTGCTTAGAATGATTCTCCTGCACTGCCCTCAAAAATGGGCCCATACTCAGACCTAAGACCACATCCTTGCTACTCAAAGTATGGTCCATGGACCAGCCACAATACCATCCCCTGGGAACTTACAAGAACTGCAGAACCTGAGATTCTGCCTTTAGGACAGATCTATAGCTTCAGAGCTTTAACAATACCTCTAGGTGAGCAGTATGCGCATTAAGTTTTGAGAAACACTTGACAACATGACACTGCTACTCTAAATAGAGTTCATTTGATGAGGGGTAGACACATCATGAAAACTGTGCTGACAAGAATCTTTCCCAAAACCTCTATGGAAAGCAGTGTGGCGATCACTAAAAAAATTAGAAATTGACCTTCCATATGACCCTTCTGGGAATATACCTGGAGGAACTTAACTCACTCTACAAAAAAAGAGAGCTGCACACGCATGTTTATTGCAGCACTATTCACAACAGCAAAAACATGGAGCCAACCATGCTGCCCATTAAACTGGACTGGATTAAAAAAATGTGGTACATATACACGATGGACTATTATGCAGCCATAAAGGAGAACAAAATTATGGATTTCGCAGCAACATGGATGGATTTAGAATCTGTCATACTCAGTGATCTGTCACAGAAACAAAGAACTGAGTACCACATGTTCTCATTCATAAGAGAATCCTGAACACTTACCATAATGCAATAAAAATTGGATTGGCCATAGCAGGACACTGCCAGGGGAGAGAGAGGGGACATAATATCAGTAAGGGTACCTGATCTCAAACCAGGTGAAATGGGAACTCAAAGGGAGACCCAAACTTTACCTGTATGACAACCACTTGTAGATCTAATTCTGAATTGTACCCCCACATCTGTAAAATAAAAAAAGAAAATCTTCCCCAAGAGTCTCAACTGAAAATCAATGGCAAGAGAAACTAGATCACATTCAAAACACAACTCTAGAGGGAAGGTTTAAAAAGTCTTGCTGTGGTCTTTAGTTGCCATCTTTCCTGGGGTGTCTTATAATAATATACTTATTTGGACAAACATTCTGTTTCAAGTGATTCAGGGAAGCTTGGATTTTTGGTAAATCAAAAATGTATGTGAGTGTATGTGTGCACAAATATAAATTAACATGTAAAATATGTGTGTACACCACAAGAAAAGTCACAGATCAATATATTTTATGAGTCTAGATGCAGAAATCCTCAACAAAATACTTGCAAACCAACTTCAACAGCATATTAAAAAGATTATACATCATGATCAAGAGAGATTCATCAAGAATTCAAGGATGATTCAACATTTTTTAAAAGGCAATAAATAAAATGCGTCACATTAATAGAATGAAGGGGAAAAAATTACATAATCATTGCAAGTGATGCATAAAAAGCATTTGACAAAAATCTAACACTCTTTATTGATTAAAAACACTCGGAAAACTAGGAATAGAGGGTAAATTCCTTAATCAGAGAAAGGATATTTATGAAAATCCCCTAGCTAGCATCATATTTAATGATGAAAAACTGAAAGGTTTCCTCCTAATATCAGGAACAAGAGACAAATGCCTGCTTTTATCATCAATGCTCAGTATTGTACTGGAAGTTCCAGTAAGAGCAATTAGGCAAGAAAAAGAGATAAAAGGCACCCAAATAGAAAAGAAAGTAGTAAAACTATCTTTATTCGCAGATGACATAATCTTATATGTAGAAAATTTCAAATCCCTAGATGTAAGACCAACAGCAACAACAATAAAAACCAAATTTATTTACTGGAGCAAATAAATTCAGCAAAATTGCAGGTGTAGCAACACAAAAAACTATGTTGTGCTTCTATATACCATCAATTAAAAATCTGAAAAACAAATTAAGAGAACAATTCAATTTATAACAGCATTCAAAAAAATAAAATACCCAGGAATAATTTAATCAAAGAGGTAAAAGACCTGTACACTGAAAACTACAAAACATTGCTGAAAAAACTAAAAAACCTAAATAAAGGGAAAGGCAACTCGTGTTCATGGATCACAAGATTTAATATTGTTAGGATAGCAATACTACCCAAATAATTTTCAAATTCAAAGCAATCTCTATCAAAATTCCAAAGGTCTTTTTTGAAGAAATGCAAAAGCTGGTTTTCAAATTCATGTGGAAATGCAAGAGACCTTGAAAAGCCAAAATAATCTTGAAAATGTAAAACAAAATTGGAGATGTAAAAAAAGTTATCAATTTCAAAACTTACTACAAAGCAACACTAATCAAGACAACGTGGTTCTGGCATAAGACGTGGTTCTGGCATATATTAATGGAATAGCATGAAGAGTACAGAAATAAACTAATTTAGCTATGATCAATTAATTTTCAACAAAGGTGTCAAAACTATTCAATGGGAAAAGAATATTATCTTTAACAAATAGTCTTGTGACAATTGAATGTTCACATGCAGAATAATGAAGCTGGACCCCTACCTCACACCATATACAAAACTTAACTAGAATGAGCCAATGACCTAAATATAATCACAAAAACCATAAAACTCTTAGAGGAAAACATAAGAATAAATCTTCATGATCTTGGATTTGGTGATGGATTCTTAGATATGACACCAAAAGCACAAGCAACAGAAGAAAAAAAATAAACTTTATCAAAATGAAAAACAATTGTGCACCAAAGGACATTATAGAGAAAATGAAAAAACCACCTACCAAATGGGAGAAAATATTTGCAAAGTATTTATCTGACAAAGTTCAACTATACAGAATATATAAAGAACTCTTACAGCTCAACAACAAAAAGACAAATCACTCAACTGAAAAACTGGTAAAAGACTTGAATAGACAGTTCTTCAAAGACATACAAATAGTCAACAACCCTGTGAAAAGCTGTTCAACATCATTAGCCTTTAGAGAAATCAAAATCAAAGTGAGGTACCACTTCACACCTACTAGCATGGTGATCACTAAAAAATAATAAGTTTTGGCTTATAGATGTGAAAAAATTAGAACTCTTAAACATTGTAGGGAATGTAAAATGGTGCAGCCACTGTGAAAAACAGTATGGTGATTCTTCAAAAAATTAAGCATAGAGTTACCATGTGAACCGGCAATTTCCCTCCTTAATACATACCCAAAGGAATTGAAAACAGGTCCAAAAACAAATTCATGTACACACATGTTCATAGCAGCACCATTCACAATACTCAAGAGGTAGAAACAACCCAAACATCTATAAAGGATGAATTAATAAACCAATTGCTGTTTACATGTAGAATGCAATATTATTGAGCCATAAAAAGGAATGAAGTATGATAGTTGCTGCAACATGTGTAAATCTTAAAAACATGACACGAAGTGAAAGAAGCCAAAGAGGGTCACACATTGTATGATGCCATTTATGCGAAATATCAAGAGTAAACAAATCCACAGAGACAGAAAGAAGACTAGGTGTTTGCCAGAGGCTAAGGGCAGGGAGAAATAGGGAAAAAACTGTTGCATGGGTGAGGTTGATGAAAATAATTTGGAACTAGATAGAGGTGATGGTTGCACAACATTGCGAATGTACTAAATGTCACTGAATGGTTCACTTTTAAAAGGTTAATTTTAGGTTATGTGAATTTTATCTCACTAAATTTTTAACAAAATGCATATCTATATAAAGGAAAGAGAGAAATATTATAAAGTACTTATGTGATCATATGTTTTTGTACAGTACTCTGAAACAACATCAAAGTATATATTGGAAAATCCACATAGTATCACAAACAGAAGCCTGAAAGCAGATCTTTTCTCTGCATTATTTGCTGATTCATAACTTTTGTCCATGCAGCAAATATATATATTTGTTCCAGCTAGGCCAGTGTGCCTCATAAGTATTGTTATTGAAACTCAACAACCCTGAATAAAGGGGTACCCTAGTTAACCCCATTTTCCAGATGAGAAAACTAAGATTTAGAGCTAAATGATTTTGCCCAGAGTTAAACAGTATGTGACAGCGCTGGAATTTGAATCCACATCTCTCTGTTCCTCATACTGTTTCCTCATAAAAACTTGGTTTTACTTAAAGCTAGCTGTGTCTATGGAAGCTTGGCTCTTGAATCTTGGTATAATTTATCAGGCATGAATGGCAGAGATGAGAGAATGCATTTCATCCTCCCTTGTCTAGAACCCAAAGTTGACAGCGTTGACTGGTCATTCTTGCCTACACGGGGCTCCAAGTGGTAACACCAATGTACAGGGACTGGCACGTGTTATAAAATATCACAGGCTCAAAGTATGGGTATACTGAGGCAAGGGGGTGTCACCTGTTTTTTCACTCAGATACATGTGTTTGACTAGAAATAATAAGTTAAGAACATGTTTTTGAATAAAATATTAGCTATTATTTAAGGAGTAATATGTGTGGTAGAGATGCCTCAGCTTCTGCTAGTTCCACATGAGGGGACTCTGGACAGCACAGGATAGCCGTTTCATGATCGCAAGAGAAAAGATAATGAGAACATTTTTCCAAGACTTAGTTCTGTTTCACAGTAGCCACACATATAGACCACCCCACATTGAGCTTCAGTGGTTACTCACACAATTGAAAGAATAATAGATGTTAGAACTAAAAAGGATGCCAAGTGGCTTTATTTTTATTTCTGTCTTATTCTGGCATGAATATTTTGTTCCCCAGGAAGCGAAAAGTATATATGCTTGCACTTTTTTTTTTCTGGAAACAACTGGTCACTGACTTCTTCCTCTTACTCCCTAAAGCAAAAAATAGAAATCAAGGAAACTAAAAATTGTCCAATTCAGTCCCATTTCTTTACAGACAAGGGCACTGAAATGAAGCCCAGAGAGGTTCAACAAGCTTCCCAAAGTCACAGATTTGGAAGAAACTGGACTAGAACCCAGATACTCTGATACCAGGGTGAAATATTTCCCAGCCCAGTTCAATATGGCTTCCGTAGAGCTCATGAGCTTCACCTGATAGCATGAAGACTGTGGAAGTTCATTATCTTCATGCCTGGGTTGTACACCTAGACTTTGCTCCAAAGTTTCAGATTTATCAATGTATAGACAAGCTCCAAGCAGAAATCCTCCAAAAACCAGGTCTACATGCAAAACTACATCCAGCTGAAATGGTGCAAAAATGAAGTGTCAGCTCCCTTTGAAATAAACTCCTGTGTGTGTGTGTGTGTGTGTGTGTGTGTGTGTGTGTGTGTGTGTATCTTAGGCTACAAACTTGTATAGCATGTTATTGCATTGAATACTGTAGGCAACTGTAATATGTAAGTGTAAAATGTGTTTGTGTATCTAAACATATCTAAACATAGAAAAGGTATAGTAGAAATACAGTATAAAAGATTTAAAATGGTACACCTGTACAGAGCACTTACCACGAATGGAACTTTCGGGACTTGAAGTTGCTCTGAATGAGTCAGTGAGTAAGTGATGAGTGAATGTGAAGTCCTGGGGAATTACTGGACACTACTGTAGACTTTATAAACATTGCACATTTAGGCTACACTAAATTCACTTAAAAA
The DNA here is from genome assembly GCA_963574415.1 of Tarsius wallacei. NCBI lineage: Eukaryota > Metazoa > Chordata > Mammalia > Primates > Tarsiidae > Tarsius > Tarsius wallacei. Next base: position 13,875 of record CAUYQG010197365.1, on the reverse strand, counting down.
TTTTTTTCAATAATAAGTTAATTTTGCACCAGGCATGGTGGTTCACACCTGTAATCCCAGCACTTTGTGAGGCAGAGATGAGAGGATTGCCTGATCCCACTGGTTCCAGACCAGCCTGGGCAGAGAGACCCTGTCTCTACAATAAATAAAAAATTAGCCGGGCATGGTGGTGCATGCCTGTAGTTTCAGCTACTTGGAAGTCTGACGCGTAAGGATCACCTGAGCCCAGCGGGTCAAGGCTGCAGTAGCTTTGAGCGTGCCACTGCACTCCAGCCTGGACAACAGAGTGAGACTCCTACTCAAATAATAAATAAATAAATAAATAAATTTTACCTTACTATAACTTTTTTACTTTGTAAACTTTTTAATGTTTTAAGACAAACACATTGTACAGCTGTCCTTTTTTTTTTTTTTTTTTAGAGACAGGATCTCACCATGTTGCCCAGGCTGGTCTTAAACTGCTGGGCTCCTGCTCTGGCCTTCCAAAGTTCTGGAATTACAGGCATGAGCCACTACACCCAGCCTATTTTTTTCTTTATATCCATATTCTATAGACTTTTATCGATTTAAATTTTTGTAACTCTTTTTTTTACTTTTTAAACTTTTTTGTTAAAAATGAAAACACAAACATACATATTAACCCAGGCCTACGTAAGGTCAGGATCACCAATATCACTGTCTTCCACCTCCACATCTTGTCCCACAGGAAGGTCCCAACCTTCCAGTGACATTCATGGAGCTGTCATCTCCTATGATAACGACGTCTTCTTCTAGACGCCTTGAAGAACCTCTCTGAGGCAGTTTTTGAGGAGGTGTAACTCTTTACAGATGTATGTCCATAGTGGTTTACTTTGTGTGTGTGTTTGTTTTTTCGTCATTGATTTATATGAGTAATGTGTTGCGGTACAAAATCGCTAGACAATAGGAATTTTTTAGCTCTGATACATTCTCATGGGACCACCCTTATTTTGTTGTTAATCACCTGTTTCATTGTTAACTGAAACATTGTTATGTGGCACATGACTGTATATCCGAAAATGCCATTATTCTTTACTTACACTTAATTAACAATTTGTCTCACTATTAAATTTGAGGGTTTTCCTTTTTTTTTTTTTGATTCAGGGTCTCACACCTGGCTGGAGTGCAGTGGCACAATCACCGCTCACTGCAGCCTCAACCTGCTGGGCTCAGGCAATCCATCACACCCAGTTATATTATTACTGTTGTTGTTATTGTTATTATTATTGAGACAAGGTTTCACTATGTTATGCAGGCTGGTCTCAAACTCTTTGGCTCAAGCAATCCTGCCACCTCGGTCTCCCAAAATGCTTAAGATTATAAGCGTGAGCCACCACACCCGGCCTAAATTAGACTTTGAAAATAATTTTCTAAAATAAATAGTAATAATAATAATTTCTCCCAGAATCTTTTCATCTACCTTCCAAATTTTTTTAAAACATTGATTCCTAATTATTTTGTTATGTGATCTGTCTTTCTTCTTTTAACTCTCAGGATCTTTTAAAAATCCCTATTGATCTGAAATTTCATAAAGAAAGACTTGTCATGAGTTTGTTGTTGTTTTATTTGTCATAGCTTTAGATATTTTGTCATCATTTATTATCTAGACTGCCATGTCCTTCAGTTCTAGAAAGTTCTCTTGCACAATTTCTTTGATAATTTTCTTCTCTCCATTTCCTCTGGATCTCCTAATTAGATGGGTTTTGCTTTTCTTGAATGGATCCTTTAATGTTCTTATTATTTCTCTTCTATTTTCCATTTCTTTGTCATGTTATCTTTACATTTTGGAAGATTTCCTCAACTGTATTTCCAGTCTTCCTCTGATGTTTATTTTGCTATACTTTTAATTTCCAAGAGCCTTTTATTGTTATCTGGTTTTTTTTCTGAGTATGGGGCTCTTGTTGTATAGATGTAATGTCATCTCTTACCTCTTTGGAGACATTAAATATATTGTATTTTAAAGTTTCCTTTTCTGTCCCACATAATTTCTTTCCTATTTTCTTATGTTTGTTTTGAGCCCTAACCTCAAATGTCTGTTGACCCTTAACTGTCCATTTATGTTGCAGGGTAGAGAACTGAGAAGATGACTGCAAGCTCTAAGACAATAGACAAGGTTTGTCAAGCAGCAGCTTCCACATTTGGGCACCTCCAGGTTTCAGTGTGTGGAGCTATTTTATTTGGACAGAACCTCCAAATGTCGCCCTTGTGCATGGCTGTGAGCAGAGAGAAGACAAGAGAAGAGGGATGCAGGCTTTCATTTTATACCCATCTTCATCCCTGTACCATATCTCCTCATTGTGCCTGAAGCAATCAAGGCCAGAGCGCCTGCTATTAATCTGTCCATAAATAAACCTGCAGTTTTCAATGTGAAGTTGGCATAGAAGGCAAGATGGATCTGGAAGATCACTTGCTCCAGATGAAGACTGTGGTACTATCGTCCTATGGCCTGCTTGGAGCCCCTAGCTTGACTCTAGCTTTTTGTGGGACCTGATGCTTTCAAGTTCAGGCCCTTCAAGAAGTTTTATGGAAGTAAGTAGCTTGTTTTCTTCCAGTATGCCTTGCTTAACTGACTCTAAAATACGATTTTTTTTCTTCTTTGCTAAGACAATTCCTCTCTCACATCTGTTTTCCATCTTCCAGAAATTTGTTTAAATCTCTCGTCCACTGGTGGCTCTTCTCCTGTCTTCTGAGTCCTTCTGGGACTGTACTTTTTATATTCTTATAAGGTTATTTTAGAGTGGTCTTGGGTGGGGAAAGAAGAGAGAGGAGAGACACACATAGATATTTATTCTGCCATGGTTTAGCAGGTCTTCTTTCTTTTTCCTTCTATTCTTGTAGGATTTTCAGACTAATAATGCTCATAGCATGAATTGAGAAAGTTTGCGTCTTTTTATATGCTCTAGGAGAGTTAATATCACATATTCTTTGGTGGAATGTGTCCAAAAAAGGACTGGCTATTCTATCATTTTAAGGGCTAGACTTTTTTACTACTTTTTCAATTGTTCTAGGAGCATTGGTTTATTTAGGTTTTCTACCTCTCAACCCTCCTCACAATTTGGTATTTGGAGCTTCTAGACCTACAGATAGCTTACCTTTTGTCTTGTTCTTTTAACTGTTTGTTCTAGCACATAAAAATCAAAGACTTAGCAGCATTATTCACGATAGTCAAAAGATAGAAGCAACACAAATGTCTGTTGACAAATGAATGGGTAAACAAGATGTGAAATATATATATATTCCATTGTGATATAAATATAATATCCCATTATACTCAACACAATGGAATATTATTCAGCCTTAAAAAGAAAGGAAACTCTGACACATGCTAAAACATGGCTAAACCTTGAGGGCATTATGCTAAGTTAAATAAGCCAGTCACAAAAAGACAAATACTGAATGATTCCACTTACATGAGAGACTTAACAGTTGTCAAATTCATAAAGACAGAAAGTAGAATGGTGATTGTCAGGGGCTGAGTTGAGTTGGGGAAAGGGAGGTTGTTTCATGGGTACAAAATTTTGGCTTTGCAAGATGGAAAGAGTTCTCTGGATAGATGGCAATAATGGTTGCACAACAATATGAATGAACTGTGCATTTAAAAATGGTCAAGAAGGCAAATCTTATGCGTATTTTACAACAAATTAAAACTTTTTAAATTTTAAATTTAAGAAAAAATAAGGATGTCTTGGCTTGGTCATTCAGCTCATTGATTTATTTTTCACATTTAGTTATTCCATAAGTTGAAGTTTTAAAAAATCATTTTATTTTAAATTTATAAAATTCCTATTTGGTTCTTGTTTTATGCCATCTATGCTTATTCTGTGGTGATTCCTGCCAAATAACCCATCATAAGATGCTAATCTTTATTTTTCCCATTTTTACTATTTGTTTAGAGGATTCCCCAACCCCTTGTTAAGCATTATGGTTCTCTTTAATGATGTCTGTTCTTCTGGAATTTCTGGTGGTTCTTGTACTTACTTTGTATTGGTAATTCCCTCCTTGCCTGTCTCTGGATGTGGTTTATCCTCGTTGATCCCTGCTTTTTTTGGTTAATGTGGGGAGGGGTCTTCTGGGTGTGAACAGGTCTCCATTATGTTCATGGCCTTTTAGGGGCAACTTCTTCCTTCTTATCCCTGCATACCCACCGCACTATCTGATTCAGCCCTTGCTTCTTGCTATGTAGCAGAAGTTGAAGTTGGAGAAGGAACTTCCCAGTCTATATGGCCTTCCAAAGGTGGCTCTCCATCTAATAGCCCTGAAGAAAGCCCCAAGAGCCTCACCGGTGCCTGTGTTTCTATCTAAAGACTTTGTTCCTGGGCCCTCCTCACACCACCACATCTGCACAGTAGCTTTTTCCTGAGATGTCCTTTGGTCTGCATTTCCAGCTCTTTAGTACTGTTCCTTCCCCCATCTTTGAGAACTACCCTTCATCCTGATTCACTCATGATACTAATCTTTTTTTTTTAGTGCTGTTATGGACTTAGATTATAAGTCATTTTTACTTAAGTGATCAATCCACTCCTTGCCATGCTTTTCTTTGACTCCTCATACTGCCTCTCCAGGTAGGGCCATGTTGCTTCTTAGGTCAATACCAAGCTAGTAAATCTCATATTTTTTAATGATGCCGACTAGCTCTCCACACTTGAGATGAAGCCACGGAGCCATTCACAGCCACACATGCCCAAACAGACAAAAGGGACCCTTATGACTACCTGAAGGTGCTTTTCTCCACAAGTTGCTAGGTAAATGAAGCCTGTCATTTCTTGCATACCACAGTTTCTCAGGCACTTTCCTGGGAGTGCAAGGAAACTAAAATGTTCTGCCACTGTGAGAAGAAACACTGGCAGTTTTGATACCAATGCCATAAAGAATCAATGCATAGCTATGGGGCAGAGAAGGATATAAGGCATCCTTTTGTTCAGCTGCAATTAGTGCATTCCAGTAGAGCCAGTTCTGAGCACGGGGCAGAGGGAGTAGCCACAAAATGGCCTTTGTCCGAACTCCCATAAAAAAATTCCAGCCAGTGGGAGTGAACACAGACATAGTCCAGAGAGTCGATTGTAGATGTCCGGGATTTTGACTTTCACGGTGAAACTATTCCAGGAATTCATGGATTGTGGTCTGTTGAAGGAGGAGGAAAGCAAATACCTCCTCAAGAAAAGGTGCCACTTTCAAAAAAAGGTGATTTTTATGGTTGAGGACATTGCTTACTAAAGGATTTAGACTCTAGAAAGTTGATGAGTGATTTTTATTAACAGCATGTAGATACGGCTAGAGAAGAACATTTTCCCCTTTTTATCTCACCTATCCTCGGCTCCCTCATATGCACCTAGAAATGTATATTTGGTCATTTTGGTTCACAGCTAAAAAATCTTAAAACTGTGTTACAGCCAGGCACAGAGGCTCACGCCTACAATCCCAGCACTTGGGAGATCGAGGTGAGAGGATTGCCTGCGCCCACGGGTTTGAGACTGGCCTGGGCAACTTGGCAAGATCTCTTCTCTACAATAAATCAAAAATTAGCCAGGTGTGGTGGCACGCGCCTGTAGTTCCAGCTACTTGGAAGACTGAGGCAGAAAATCACCTGAGCCCAGCAGGTCAAGGCTGCAGTGGACATGAGTGTGACAGAGTGAGACTCAGAGTAAGACTCCAACTCGAAAGAAAGAATGGGGGGGGGGAGAAATAGAAAGAAACAGAAAGAAAGGAAGGAAGGAAGGAAGGAAGGAAGAAAGAAAGGTAGGAAGAAAGGAAGGAAGGAAGGAAGAAAAAGAAAAACTGGGTTACATCCTTGGAATTACAGACAAATTTGTAAAAAAAAACTTCCCACTTAAGAACTGGGAAAACAGAAGATCCAAGAGTTTAAGTAACTGTATGAAGGTCAACTGGCAGAATTGAAATTCTAAACCAAATTTATCTACCTGTATTACCTGGATACCAGTTCTACCACACAGGAGCCCTTGCTGCTAAGAGAAAATATTAGCATGATGAGACTATGAGGATTCAAAATTTGCCTCATTTACCCGCAAACTACCAGAGGAGCACATCTCTATGATTTCCTTTCCCCAACTTTACAATAGCCCTGCTGATACTGCCTCCATATCAGAACTCCAGGGAGAGCATTAAATGATGTCAGATGGTGCATGCTTAGAACAAACAGCACCTGGCACAAAAAGGGACATACTTTAATTATGTCAAGGGTCACAGAGGAAGAACCTATTCAGAATCAGCAGGATATGCTTTGAAAGATTTTCCAGCTTGGAAGAATTTGAACTAATGCATACATTTTGGGTCTCACTTTGGGTTCATCATATGCATCCAGAAGATGGTTGATCACAAAAATGATGTAATTTTTGATTACCTGGGCATTAACTGAGCTCAAGAATCATTCTCAGTGCTGACCACCACTGGGCAGAGTGAAGAATATAGGCAGAGGACACCCTAAGGAAATGGGATTTGTTCTCTAGACTCTAGGAAGAGAGTGTGCTAACAAGCATCCCGAATGAACATCATGGGATAGAGACCTGAGGCTGCCTCGGTCACTAACTGGAGGCCTTAATTTCTTCATCTATACAGATAAAAAGGGGAAATGAATTCACATCTACGTTTTCTTATAAATCTAGAAATATATAATTCTGCAGCTCTGGTTTTTTTGTGCAAATCAATCATCCTTTATTTCAAGGCCAGACTTTGGCCAACCACCATGAAAAAAAGCAAATTCAAATCTTGAATAATGAATGGTAATTTCAAATCAAATTGAAAAAAATCCTAAGATGCCAGACCTGAAACAATAAGAGCAAACCTTTGCAACATAATAAAAATAAAGTATAGTAAGATATACTTGGTTTCTTATTAGATAGTAAATTCACCTTTTCGCCTAGTACAAGATTTTTTTTAAGAGTTTCACATCTAATGAGTCACTTCCACTGGACTTTGGCATATCATTTAATTTGTATGAAGTTTGAACTTTTTATTAGTGGAAGAATAGGAGCAGGGTGTGGGTTTAATGTTTACATTAGAAATCACCTCTCTGGTCTGTCCCAGCTCACCTGAAATGATTCAGAATGTCATCATCATCACGGTAGCTGTTTATTCATCATGGTGTCCCCGTGCTTACAAAGTCCTTACATGATTTTGCAAATAGAAGGTTCAGAGGTAGTTTCAACTGAAGAGTCACTCTCCCATTCTGTTTTAGAGTTTTTCACCATAAGGAAACATTTTAACACTGTTGAATTTTAGTTATTTTGACATTTTTGTTGATAGTCAATATGAATATAGTTGATTCTTATTATTTTCTTGACATTCCCATCAACCAGTTAGTACATAGCCTTGTTTAATCTATGTTTCTATTAAAGGACAGCTTATTTAATATATGTTGTTGATTCCCTAACATTGAATTCACAACTAACAGAGCTAAAACTCATGTCTGGAGGAAGCTTATCTAACAAATGTATTTTCTCTGTAAGACACAAAACAGCCTTCTTGCACTTAGGAGCACCAGACAACATTTCAGCTCTGTGCTTGGTGGCCATTTTAAAAGCAAAATCACCAACAAAAGCACAAAAAATGCAATACCTGTGGAGCTAAACATACTTCAAAAATGACACTCATTTACAGTATTGAAAGCCAAAGCAAAAAAGCAGAATATCACTTTGTTCACGTTAGACACCAAAATTTTTTGCCACTCTGTGGCATGTGCATGTCTCTAAATCACCACAAACTAGTGAGTATTAATCTTGGGGTTACAACAAATTTTAAAGAGCACATGTATTTACAAATACAAATTCCACAAACAATGAAGATTGATTGCAATTTAAAAACTATAGTTGCAAAGAAGGAAGCAGAATAATATACAGGTTAAAAATGATTGGTAGACTACCTGTGTTCAAATTGTGGCTCCACCACATACAAGGTGGGCAAATTCTCCTTTGTATATTAGCTTTATCATCTGTGAAATTGGACTAAGAAAAGTACTTACGACATGGAGTTGGTGTGAGGATTACAAGAGTTAAAATATATAAAGTTTTCAAAACAGCACCTAGTATTTAATGTGTTTGATAAATGTGAGCTAGTTTTTCTGTCCTCCCTCCCCTACCCTACCTTCCTTGAGGAAGATAAGGTAGAATAACTTCAAACTGAGAAGAACCCCTTCTGGGCTTCCGTACTTGAAAAAGTAGAAACAATTCCATTTTCGCTCTGATGAAGAAAAGTTAAATAAAGCATTGTAGTATTCAATAGGATAATAAATATGTTCTAGACTACTATTTTTTCACTTCTGTAATAATTTATTTCCACTGGTCTTCAGGATGTCATTTGCTTTTTATGAAGCTTAATATTCTGCCCACTAGAAGAGTAAGCAATGGGAACAAGGCTGATGTTTACACAACATGTGGTATTCCCTCTTTGGCTCAGAGCTCAAAGGTATGATTCACTGTGTCATACACGACTGCTTAATCTCTAGATAAATCTTCAATAACACACCCGTCTCACAGTCTGGACCACGTAGCAGAACTACCATGAGATGACAGCTCATCCACATCGCAATTCTGTTTTCTTAGAGAATAAATAAACTTCCTTTTCAGGTTGAATTTGCAAACTGATATGTACGGCAAGAGAGCAGTTGAGCAGTTAAGAAAGAGGAAGTAAGAAAAGAATATAAACAACATTATTCATAGTAATTTCACTAAAGACTCATTATTGATGATAATTATGTTAATTTTAAGTATACCTTCATCTGGTAAATAAGATTCTTGAAGAAATCAAAATAATGAAGATTATCATTACCATCATCCTTGTTTATTAATATTGAGCTGGCCCTGATCAAGGGCCCTGAGAAAGTTCGAAAGCAAGACCCCACCCAGGATGGCACAAGGATTGTGGGGGAAGTCTATTTCAGCTCAGGAATGGGAAATGACAAACATATACATTCAGAGCTTGCATTTTTCTTTGAAATTACTGCATCAGAACATCTAGGAAACAGTAGCACAGGGATAGCAAATAATGTGAACCTGCCATATCAACTATAACTTTTTGGTGGTGGTCTCTGGAAACCTGTTGGGGAGGGCCCTGCAACCAAGATCAGTGGGACACAGTGCCAAATATATATCGCATAAATTACTACTCCACCTGGATCCTGCGATACATGTTTTAAAATGCATTAGCTCATTGATTCCTCACAATGGGCATTATTAATATTTCCATTTTATTGATGAAGAAACTTGCACAAGATCACACTGAATAACAAAGCTAGTAGCTAATAAATGTCCTTGGTTATTGCCAAGGTGTTTCCTTGGTGAGATCTCCCCTAGCTGGGAGGCAATACATTTGAATGTAGTAGTTCCTGTTTATATATACCACTTGGTAGTCATGAGACCTTGGGCACTTTTCTTTAACCTGTCTATGCCTTCATTTTGCATAATAGAGGTAATAATAGTTCCATTACAGGGTTGCTGCGACTGGGACAGTGTGTGGAAAGTGTTGATACAGTGCATGGCAGACAGTAAGTGCCAATAAAAATGTCAGTTTTTATTATTACCTTTATTGACCTTCCAGGGTGCATTTTGAGTGGTGAGCCCAACACTGCACTTCTGACCCCACCCAAGAAGTTAACATTCAAAGTCCCTTGGTAGGCAAATAATGCAAGCTCATCCTAGAGGATAGAGCCAACCCTTATCAGATAGACTTTTATCAGACTAAATAAAACTGTGCAACAGGCCCAGAAAATCAGTCTTTATAGAAAATCATCAAACTACCGAACAGTACAAAAATTCTTTCCCAGCCGGGTTCGGTGGCTCAGCCTGTAATCCCGCGCTTTGGGAGGCTGAGGTGAGTGGATTGCCTGAGCCCGTGGGTTCAAGACCCGCCAGGGCAACTTGGCGAGACCTCATCTCTACAATAAATCAAAAAATCAGCCGGGCGTGGTAGCGTATGCCTGCAATTCTGGCTACTCAGAAGGCTGAGGCGGAAGGATCGCCGGAGCCCAGCAGGCCGAGGCTGCAGTGGCCGGGAGCGGCCACTGCACTCCAGTCTGGGCGACAGATTGAGACTCCAACTCAAAAAAAAAAAAATTCTTTCCCAAATATGCTAGGAATTATACCAGATATATAATTGAAATGCACGTTATTTCATTTGATGTATTCCATATTTTCCCATGAATTGATCAGTCCTGCCATTTTGGGGCCCTGGCGGCCTGCTCACAGCTCTCCTAAACACTTGTCAGATTTTCCTGACTCTGTGAGGTTGGCATCATTATAACCACTTTACAAATGGGAAAATTAATGTTTTGAGAGCTTACATAAACTTGCCAAAGTCCTCAGAGCTAGCAAGCAGTAGAGGCAGGATTCGTTCCATGTACCAAAGCCTGTTCTCTAAAACAAATTGTAGGCTTCTAGCACAGCATTTGCAGTGGCTTCATCATGTATCCACTGTGATGGAACCATAATTTATTTAGCCAGTCTAACATTATGATATATTTAGAATATTGCCAGGTTTTCCACTATTATAAACACTGTGGCACCAAACACCCTTATATATTTTTTGTCTGGTTATTTTCTTATAACAAAATGTTCCTGCTGGATTAAAAGGTTTGCACATTTTAACATTATTAATAAACAGTGCTAGATTAGTCTCCAAAAATATCCTATCATTTAAAACTCTTACTTATGATAAATGAGAATGTTCATTTCTCTTTTCCTCATTGTGTATTCTTTTTTTCAACAAAATATTAAGCACCTATTAGAAGCAAGGCGCCGATCAAGCATAGTATATTTCTATTCATTGAATTTTTATTATTATAATAAGTGGAAAATCATATGTTTGTTCAGTGGTCCTCCAATCATCCAAAGAAAGGCAGATAAGGAAATTTTACGGAAGAGGAAATGGACACTCAGTGAGTTTCAGTGGCACATCCAAGGCTGGTAAGGAAAGAGTCAAGATCAAAGCCAGGCCCACCCAGCTCCAAGAGCAGTGCTCTTACCATTCTGCCACCCTGCCAACCCCAGGCACCAAGAACATTAAGGGTTTTTGTGCAATTTCCTGTTCCTGCCTCATAAGCTGCATATTGTGAGCAAAGGCCATTAAAGGGAAACAAGGGGAAGAGTTGACCAAAGAGAAAGTTGAAATGAGGTGATACTTCATGAGCTTCCAGGCTAACTCAAGTGTCATGGATATCCTGATTCTGTCTGCCTGAGGATACCCAGCAGCAGATACATGTCAAGGTGATGGCCATACAGTTTAGGTACAAATGGTGTTGAAACTGGAATTTATCTGTGCATTTGCAGTGGCTACATTGTCAAAAGCTTTGTTTCAAAAATGTCAAAGCAGAAGCCTCAAGGGAATGGTCGCCTTGCCCAGTGTTGGAGCTGGGTGGTAGTAGCATAGGGAATAGAACCCAGGGCCCCTTAACCCGTAGACCCACTCTCATTCCATACATTTTTTTCTGAACAAGCCCAAATGGTTCTTGATCCTTTCCACCAATACCCAGGGCCCTCTTCTCATCCCGGTGGCCCCAGTGTCAGAAGGAAGAGTGTGGACCCCATCAAATGTCTGGGATCTTTATTCCAACTCCCACCATTCACAATCCTGCTCACAAAATTGCAAGTTCCTCTATGAAAAAAACCACCAACAAACAGCAAGCTGGCAAAAAAGATTTGCAAGTCATATGCAGATTCATAGGCAAATATTAATTAATAAGCAGGTTGTACAAATATAACTTTAAAAATTTTTTTATTTTAAAGATGTGGAGAACAATTCAGGGTTAGGTATACAAATGTTCATTATGCAAGTACCCTTGTTGATGAGGTGTTCCCCCCACATGTTGAAATCTTAACACCCTCTCCCCAAGGTGATAGTTTTAGGAAGTGGGACCTTTGGGAGGTGATAAGGTCATAAGGATCCCTCATGAATGGAATTAGAGACTTCATAAAAGAGACCCCAGAGAACTCCCTTGCTCCATCCACCATTTGAAGTTCCAGCTAGACAGTGAATCTGTCATTGCCTTGATCTTGGACTTCCCAGCCTCTAGAACTATGAGAAATAAATGTCTGTTTATAAGTCACCCAGTGGATGGCATTTTGTTATAGCAGAACAGGTGACTAAGACATGATCTCATCAAATATTTGATATTGGCTAAAATATTTAAACTTCTTATACTGCCCACGCACAATCTGTTGGAAGGATACACAGGGCTGTAGATGAGCCATTGAGTCTCTGCCATCCTTTGCTCCAGGCAGTACCCAGTAAGGGAGGAGTGTGCAAGACTGCTAAATGCCTGGCTGGTATCCGTTCTCCCCTTCTCTCTAATAATAGAATCCCGAAGACTGGGCATGGTGGATCACACATATAATTACTGTTAAGTGTTAAGGCTTGCCCTTTCTCTTAAAAGGGGTGACAAAATCAGGGAAGGTTTAAAGTAAGACTCGTTCCAAACAGATTTCAACTTGACAAAATTGGAAGGGTTAAAACAAGAGAATTGCAAAAGGCAGAACTTTCTCGTGATTCAATGAAATGCTATTTAATATTATAGCTACATGATGCTGTCCCACCCTTAGAAAACATTGATGTTTAGGAGTATTTGATCCTATGGAGCGGAAAGGAAATCAACAATTTGTGAACAATTGTTTGTGCCAGACCCCTTTCACCTTCGTGGAGGCCTAACAATACCCGCTTGAGATGGGTGTTACTGCCCAGTTTCCACTTGGGAAAATGGAGTGTCAGGGCTGGGTGGTTGACTCAACATCACACAGATGCCAAGAGAAGGAGTCACTCAGAGGCAATGTGAATTGACGTGCACCAGCTCCAAACCCCATGGCCCCACCCATACCACTTCATAATGCTATCATTCAGTCCCTCCTTAGGATATCTGGAATTTAAGGAACGGTATCATTGTCCATTTGCGACATACAGTCATCAGAAAGAGGCAGTACAGTGCATTGGTTGAGAACATGGTGTCTGGAACAAGACTCTCTCCCTTTCTTTTTTTTTTTTTTTTTCAGATTGGAACATATAGTTTATTTAGAAAGCAAATTAGAGAGTGAGAGAGGAGATTCACTTCCCCAAGGTAGGGGGGGGCAGCTAAAGCTAAGAAACATGGTGACCATTGCTCAAAAGAGTCATGTGGACACACCAGAGTTTAACAAAGCAACGGCCCAGACTGTCTCTTATCAGCTGTGTGACCTTGGGCAGATTCCTAAGGGATAAGGATAGTCTCTATTTCATACACTTGTTCTGAAGATTAAATGAGTTGACATGTGTAAGGTATCTGATATTGTGCTGGCTCATACTTTGCTCTACTTAAGTGTTAATATTATCCATGCTTTATGCTGTGGCTCCCAAGAATGGCTTGGATAGGATGCTCCACACTTGGTTAGCAAAGCAGCTTGCCAAGGAATCTCTTCTTCTTCTTTTTCTTCTTCTTTTTTTGAGTTGGAGCCTCAATCTTGTCACCCAGCCTGGAGTGCAGTGGCACGCTCACGGCCACTGCAGCTTCAACCTACTGGGCTTAGGTGATCCTCCCACCTCAACCTTCCAAGTAGCTGGAACTATAGGTGTGCGCCACCATGCCTGGCTAACTTTTTTGATTTATTGTAGAGATGAGGTCTTGCCAAGTTGCCCAGGTTGGTCTCGAACCTGTGGGCTCAGGCAGTCCTCTCACCTCGGTCTCCCAAAGTGCTAGGATTATAGGCATGAGCCACTGTGCCCAGCCTAAGGCATCTCTTCTTTTTTTTTTTTTTTTGTTTTTTTTTGTTTTTGAGTTGGAGTCTTACTCTGTCACCCAGACTGGAGTGCAGTGGCCGCTCCCGGCCACCTCAGCCTCGACCTGCTGGGCTCCGGCGATCCTTCCGCCTCAGCCTTCCAAGTAGC
>CAUYQG010197363.1:0-16453 GCA_963574415.1 Tarsius wallacei | reverse complement strand
CAGCCTCAACCTGCTGGGCTCCGGCGATCCTTCCGCCTCAGCCTTCCGAGTAGCCGGAATTACAGGTGAGTAGCCGGAATTACAGGTGAGTAGCCGGAATTACTGGCGCACCCTACTATGCTTGGCTGATTTTTTTGATTTATTGTAGAGATGAGGTTTCGCCAAGTTGCCCAGGCAGGTCTCGAACCCACGAGGATTCCTTCCTTTTAAGACTGAATGACATGTCATCGTATGTATAAGCGCATTTTGTTTAAGTGATCCATTTTTCAAGGGTCACTTGGGTTGCTTCTACCTTTTGGCTATTGTAAGTAGTGCTGCTATGAACATGGGTGTGCAAATATGCCTTTGAGATCCTATTTCCAATTCTGTTGGGTGCAGACTAGAATTGGAATTATAGGGTAGGTTGTGTTAACCTTTTGAAACAGAACCATTAACTCGACAAATAGTTACAGGTCTAATTCTTATGCATTGAGAAGGGCAAAGTGCTTCTAAGGAAAGTGTTAGGTTGGTGAGCCAGTGCTGTGGAAAAGATGGAAAGAATTGCACAAAGAATAGGTTAGAAAAAGTTTATATAGAAAGTAGATCAGATAGTCTTTGAGAAGTTCCCAACACCTTGCTATTAGGGTTTCTGTTTTCTTAACCATCACCCTTTTATGAGAGTAGATTTCACCTCTTTTGGGTAAGAGATACTTTTGAAAATCTAATAAAAGCTTTGGACTCCTTTTCCAAAGGGGAATCTCAATGATGAGACTTAGGCCCTCCACTCGCACCTCCTCCCCTCTGCAATCCATACACAGACTCTGAGTTAGAAGCCGCAGGCCTGAGGCGGCTGCAGCTGTCAGACATGTCAAGGGTTCGAAGCCGCATCAGACTGGACTTTGGGACTTGACCAATAGAATCTGAGCTGGCCTTGACTGATGGAGAGTCTGTGGCCAGAGTGGCCAGCTGTGCCCATATAGGCAGAGAGGAAGAGACTCTGCTTCCTCTGGGATAGCTGCCTTCTCTGCTCGCCAAGAACCTGCTGTTGCTGCCAGCCTGCAACCAGCACGCTATATGTACACGTGTGAACTGTGGGAAAATAGAACTTCCTCGGATTTCTCAGTGCTCCTGTAAGAAGCCCTTGCCTCCTGAGACTTGGAAATGTGTATAATATAAAGACAAGAAGTCTGTGCTTTCACTTTCTGAAAGGGTGAAAAGCCAAAATGGAGTAACGTTAGTCAGAGTGGCAGCCATCTTAACATGTCATGCCTTTTCAGCAGCTTACTTCAACCTACCTTATAAGCATTAAACAAGAAACAAAACTGGTTTCCTGGAGGTAGTAACTGATTATTGTCTTTTAAGCCCTAAGCATGCTTTGTATGAATTACCCTTTTATCCAAAGTATCTGTCTTCCAGTCATAAAGGGACAAGTTGGCCTAATCTATTGTGACCAGTCCTGTGACCAATGTGACACAGACTAGCACCTCATCACCATGACAATGGCTCCTGTGTTATCTCACCCAAGAATGCTTACCTGCCCCCAATAAAAGAGAAGCTTTAAAAACTTTCAACCTCAAGCATTTGCCGCCTAGCTCCCTCTCCAGTCTTAGAGATCTGGAGCCACCCTTTTTCTCTGATCTGCTTTCTATATAAACTTTTTCTAACCTATTCCTTGTACAGTTCTTTCTACCTTTTCCACAGCACCGGCTCACCAACCTAACACTTTCCTTAGAGGCACTTTGCCCTTCTCAAAGCATAAGAATTAGACCTGTAACTATTTGTTGAGTTAGTAGTTCTGTTTCCAAAGGATAATACAACCTACCCTACAATTCCACTTCTGGTCTATACCCAACATAATTGGAAGCAGGGTCTTGAAGGCATATTTGCACACCTATGTTCATAGCAGCGCTACTTACAAAAGCCAAAAGGTAGAAGCAACCCGAGTGTCCCTTGAAAAATGTATTGGTTAAACAAAATGTGGCTTATAAAAATGATGGAATGTCATTCAGTCTTAAAAGGAAGGAACCCTGACACATACTACAACACAGATAAGCCTGGAGGACATTGTGCTAAGTGAAATAGGCCAGTCACAAAAGAATAAATAGCGTATGCTTCCCACGCATGCGAGGTACCAGAGTAGTCAGATTCACAGAGGCAGAAAGTAGAATGGTGATGACTAGGGACTGGAGGGAGGGGAGAATGGAGTGACCATTTAATGGGTGCAGAGTCTCAGTTTTGCAAGATGGAAGAGCTCTGGAGATGGACAAGGAGATGGTTGCACAACAATGTGAGCATATGTAATACCACTGAACCGTATGCTTAAAAATGATTAAGATAGTGAGTTTTAGGCTATATACATTTTACCGCAATTTTACAAAAGGATAATATCTCCCCAAGGGGGCCAAAAGGCCAGGTCTAGGTTCCTAGGCTAAGCCCCCAAGATGCCAGGAAGACTAGAATATTCTCTCCTTAGGCATTCACAGTCTAAAAGATTAGAATGAGAATCCAAGATTCTTTGCATCCCTGCTCAAAGCAGCCAAGGTTTTGTATTGTTTTGTTTTTTTCTCACCTTTTGGGAGGTGGGGAAGACAGCTGTCTATCTTTTTTGTACATAAATGAAAAAGCTCATTGTTTTCTGTCCCTTGCTTATGGAGTGTACTGCCACTTGTGTAAGAGATTTTTCCATTTGGCTTTTTTTGTTAGTTTTTATTTGTCATTTATTTATTTGAGTCAGAGTCTCACTCTGTTGCTCAGGCTGGAGTGCGGTGGCAAGATTACAGCTCATGGCAGGCTCCAACTCCCAGGCTCAGGAGAGCCTTCCACCTCATCCTCCCAAGTAGCTATAACTATAGGTGCAAGCCACCACTCCCAGCTAATTTTTAAATTTTTTGTAGAGATGAGATCTTGCTATGTTGCCCAGACTAGTCTTGAACTCCTGGGCTCACGCAATTCTCTCATCTCTGCCTCCCAAAGCGCTGGATTTACAAACATGAGCCACCACACCTGGCCCCATTTGGCTTTTACTATATCACCCAGGGGTAAGGTCTGGGCCAAGGGGAAGCTGACACACTTATTATTTACTGTAAGGTAGTTGACAAGAAATCTGTCTCTGTCTCTACCTTGGGTATACATTCAGGATGAAATGAACAAAGATGAATATTAAGAACGCATGCATGCACTCAGCTGGAGGTCTATTGGGGAACAAGGGAGGTGCTCAGAGGACTTTCTGTGGAGAGGGGAGAGAACTCCCCCAGTTTGCTGTAGGTGTACGTGCGGGGGGCACAGAGACAGGGGAAGGAGCCACCCTCTGCCCCAGAGCCCACCTTTAGGAAGCTCCACCCTCAGGAGTTAAGTGGGCCCCAAGCTGCTCTTTCCATAGCAGTAAAAGCGTTGATGTTACTTTCCGAGCCAAGAACTTTTTCTAAGTACTTTATCTGTCTTTTGATCCTCACAGTTCTATGAAGTAGGTTCTATTTATATCCCTTTTATAGTGGAATAAACTAAGAGTAATGTGGCCAAGGTCAGATTTTACTTCACTTCTCAGGACATTTGAGGAGAAGTGTTGGGACCTCTGTATTTTAACTCTGGGGGTCCTATGATCATACCAGACCCTCCCACTTCCCCATTTCTCATCCTTGGCATAAGTGAGGGTTCCACACATGAAGGGAGTGAGACCCTAGTGTCCTGAGCTGGACGTTCCTTCCGGTAGGTCACAAGAAGAGGAAAAGGGAAGAACAGAAGGAGGGGGGAAGGTCACTTCTGGAGACAGAGGTTCTTCATGGATACCCCTTTGTGCCTGCCCAGATCCATTTCCCCTTCTGTGACAGCACCCCAATTTTCCTTTTGGACCCCTACCTTTCCCCTTTACTGATGGGACTGACTTACCCTCTAGCTGCATTGGTGGACATGTGACCCAGCCTGGCCAGTCGGATGGCTACACCCCCACGTTAGCTAATCGGAGTAAATCCTCAGGGTTTAGCTGGGACCCTCAGGACAGAGGTTTGCTTTTCCCACTGGGGCTGTGCTACCTGGTAGAATACATTGGGAATACTGGAGGCCATCTTGGCATCATATGGGATGAGCCTACTTGGGAATGAAGCCAAACGGGAGTCAAGAGATGGTGTGCTGGTTAACTTTATATGTCAACTTGGCTAGGCCACGATACCCAGACATTTGGTCAAACACATCTAGAGGTTACTATGAAGGTATTTTTAAGATGAGATTAACATTTAAGTTAAGTGATTACCCCCCATGCTGTGAGTGGGCCTCGTCCAGTCTGTAGAAATCCTTAATAGAAAATAGACTGATGTATCCTGCCAACAGATTGACTTTGGGCTACTAGTCTGCCTTGTATATTTTGGACTCGTTGGTTCCTACAATTGTGTGATCCAATTCCTTAAAGTAAAGAAAATATCTCCTGTCTGTCTCTCCTATTGCTTCTCTTTCTCTGGAGATTCCCAACTTATACGGATGGCCAGAACAGATTCCTGATGTTATTGTTTTAGTACCTCAATCCAGCCAAACCTGACATCACATACTCCTGGATTTTTCACTTAAGTGGTCTTCTTGAGTTGGGTTTCTATCACTTGGCACCAGCAGTGAGCTCACACTGACTGAGCTGTCATTCCATGCCAGGCCTTGTGCCCTGCCCACCCCCCCCCCCCCTTATGATTGACCTAGGCCTGGCAGGATGCATAGGAGTTCGTGTAGGCATGAAGAGGACAGGGTAGAATGAACACGTTCACAACACAGGGACGTGAAGAAAACTCAAGAGTTCAAGCTGAGTGCGGTGGCTCACACCTGCAATCCCAGCACTTTGGAAAGCAGAGATGAGAGGATAGCCTGAGCCCAGGAGTTTGAGACCACCCTGGATCATCTCTACAATAAATCAAAAAACCAGCTGGGTGGAGTGGTGTGTGCCTGGAGTCCCAGCTATTCAGGAAGCTGAGGTGGAAGGATTGCCTGAGCCCAGGAGGTGGAGGCTGCACTGCACTCCAGCCTGGGCAACAGAGTGAAACTCTGACTCAAAATAAAATAAAGTAAAACAGGAAAAAAATAAAAGGTCAGCTCAGAAGTTTTGTCCTGAGAATAGCAAGGGAGCCACTGAAGAATGTTAATCAGGGCAGAGACATGCTTCACTCCTGGCTTCAGCCTGGCTCACTCTGCGGTGTGAAACACACAACGAAGCAGAAAGAAAACAAGCAAGGAGGAATTATGTTCTGGCTGGAATTTTGCCTGGTGCTCCTGAAGTCAGATTCTGCTGGTCCTTTTTCATCTTCTGGAAGCAGCACCACACCGTGGTTGATGATGTGGATTCCTAGAGCCACCACTGAAGTGGATCTTGATGTCTGGCCCTGCCCCACTGTGGACTCCAGCCCCGGCAGCGCCTCTGGCTCCCAAAGTGAGTCAGGAACTGATTTAGGTCCCGCCCCTATACTGATTCTTTGGATCTTTCCTTCTTACGTGTGGTGCAATGAGGGGTCTGCCGCTTACCATCTACAGAACATCAGGCGTGTTACTTAACGTCTTGGTGCCTCAGTTTCCTCACTGAAGATAACGGCATTGTCTATCTTCATAGACAGACCCTTAAAGGCTTCCTCGTAATGATTACATTTAGAGCTCAGTGCAGAACTCAAGTAGTGAACACTAGTAGTTAGTAGCAACCTTATCCCTTAAGGCCATTGGTGGGCCCCTGGGAGGCAAACCCTAGGTCCCAGGAGGACAACTGCCACCCTCTGCTCTCTCCTTACATCAGGCAGCCCATCTTCCTACCCAGGGGACTGTGCCCGCTGCTTCAGTTCCCACAGAGACATGGCCTCATTGCAGCGACAGGAGAGAACCAGGCCCTGGGCTCTGGAAACAGATTCTTATCCAAACCTCAATCTTGGGGAAGAGGCTGGAACTGGGTGAGAATAAGCTTCCTGGCCCAGAGGGAGCATCTAAAAGGCACAGAGGCAGTGACTCAGCCCTTTCGACTCAGCCCTTTCACCTCTGACTTCCAGATACAGAGGTGAGAGGCTCCCAGCCAGCTAGGCAAGCCCTGGGGACAGTGTGGAAAGCAACTTCCATGAGAGGTGAAGAATGCCAAAAGTTCGGAGGCAAAGGGCGGGCTCGGATTCCCAAGCTTTTGAAGTTTGAGTTTCCACTGTGTGGTGCAGAGGAAGGGCAACTCGGTCACTACCCTGACAAGGCATCCCCTCCATGGCCTTAATTTTCCTGAATGTTCAGCGACAGGGGTCAGATTCTAGGGTGGCAAACTGGGTACATTTTGTGGGCCAGATCTGGTGTACTGTAAGAGACTGCCTGGCTCCTGATAAGAGAGGGCTGGGAGGGCAGTAGTGATCCTGCCAGGCGTGTGGAAGGGATGGGTGGCACCTGGGCAGTCCTTGGCCTGGGTAGGTACTCAGTCTTGGCCACTGAAGTGCATCCTGATGTCTGGCTCTGTCCCCCTGTGAACTCTGGCCCCAGAAGTGCCCTTCATGGTTCCCAAAGTGAGTTGGGAGCTGATCTAAGTTCCACCTCTATGCTAGTTCTTTGGATCTTTCCTTCTTACCTGGTGAATGTCAGTGTCTGCTGGGGAGAGCTATGCATCGCGGGTTCAATGTGGGATGACTTTCTTTCTTGCGTGTTTACTTTCTTTTTGTTTTTTTGAATTGGGGTCTCGTTCTGTTGCCCAGACTGGAGTAGTAGCGGCATGGTCACGGCTTACCACAGCCTCCATCTATCGGGCTCAAACAATTCTTCCACCTCAATCTCCTGAGTAATTGGGACTGCAGGCAAGTGCCTCCATGCCCAGCTAATTTTTTTTTAGTTTTTTATTTTTGTGGAGACGAGGTCTCGCTATGTTGGCCAGGCTGGTCTTGAACTCCTGAGCTCAAGTGATCCTTCCACTTTGACCTCCCAAAGTGCTGGGATCCACAAGTGTCAGCCACTGCGCCTGGCCAACACGGGACAACTTTCTAATGAAACTTGATTTCTTTGATGACAATGAAGGGAGAGTCATAGAAAGGAAGCGAAGCCCATTGTAGCCCATACACCCTCCAGCCCTAGGCGACCTAGGGCTCAGAGCTGTGTCATCACTTCCCCAGCCTCCCTCGGTCCCACTACCCAGTGGACACCTTCCCTGCCTTCTCCTCTAACCAGGTCTCCAGGCCTCTATACTGTCTCGCTTCCCAAGTCCTGATACACTCACTTCCTTACGGAGTCCAAATGGGAGGATCCAGGCATCGACAAGCCCAAGGCATATCACAGCAGTAGTTGTAGGTCACAAGAGGAGGCAGTCATCACCAAACAGCAGAACATTCTCTGTTTGTGATCAGTTGCAGGGAAAATTGTGCTGCTGACAGTCCCTAGAGTCCAAGACATTCCGGCAAGGGTTGCCCTGCCCTAGATAGGCGTATGTGGAGAAGAGGCCAGAGTACTTGGGCTGGAATCAGCTCTTCCTCGCAGTGTGACCTAGGGCAAGTGACTTCACCTCTTTGTACATCAGTCTTCTCTTAATAAATTGAGGTTGGTGATTATAATGGTACCCACCTCGTGGAGCTGTTGAGGGAAGTCAGTTATCTCAGTGCTTAGAGCTGTGCCTGGCATATGGTCGGGGACATCTGTGTGGGGGCTGTTATCACCAGGCTCCTGGGAAGGGCACGCACGAATCCCAGGTATTGCAGTTTGAGACAACAGGGTCCAGCCCAGGCCAGGCACATTGTAGATGTCAGCAAACATGAACTCCCTGCTCTTAACCTTGATTTGGAATTGTCTCCAGAGCTGGCTGAGGTGTTAGATAAGAAATCGCACAGGGAACTCGTCCACATGGCTGCTGTCTCTGGGAGCCAGTTATTAGGTCACTGCGACTGTCTCCACTAAGGATATAAGAAAGTCCAGCAAACCCTCCCCCTCATCTATCTCTCACACTGATTTCTTTTCTTTCTTTTTTTTTTTGAATTGAGGTCTCACTCTGTCACCCCGGGGCTGGAGTGCAGTGGCACAATCGAGGCTCACTGCAACCTCAACCTCTTGGGTTCAGATGATCCTTCTGTCTCAGCCTCCCAAGTGGCTGGGACTACAGGCGTATGACACAACTCCCAGCTAATTTTTTTTTTAAGAGACAAGTTCTCACTATGTTGCCCAGGCTGGTCTTGAACTCCTAGGCTCAAGTAATCCTCCTCTCAAAGTGATGGGATTACAAGCATGAGCCATTGCACCCGGCCCTTCACACTGACTTTTTTCAGTCCCACTTTGTAGCCACTGTGTCTTAGTCTGAGCCATTCCCTGATCATGATTTTGGATCTTGGGGACAGGGATAGTGTCTGTTTAGTAACTGAGTCCTCCGGACCCAGCTTGAGCTGCATGCATTCATTGTGGAACAGGGTGGGAGATTCAGTCAGACGTAAGACTGGACCCTGTGAATGGGCGATGGGTGTGTCCCTGAGGGGGGTGCCTGCAGTGTCCCACCTCAGGAAGATGTCTTCATGTGGTTCCCTTATTATTATTATTATTTTTTGAGTTGGAATCTCACTCTGTCACCCAGGCTAGAGGGCAGTGGCACACTCCCAGCCACTACAGCCTCGACCTGTTGAGCTCCGGCAATCCTTCCGCCTCAGCCTTCCAAGTAGCCAGAACTACAGATGTGCACTACCACGCCCAGCTAATTTTTGATTTATTGTATAGATAAGGTCTCGCCAAGTTGCCCGGGAGGGTCTCGAACCCATGGGCTCAGGCAATCCTTTCGCCTCGGCCTCCCAAAGTGCTGGGATTACAGACTAAGCCACCAAGCCCAGCCCATGTGGTTCCCTTATACACAAGTCACTCTCCCCTAGATCGTCTTTCCTGGAGACCCCAGACAGTTTCCTTTCCCTTCCCAGGTTTGGTGAGAGAGGAGGCACATCACAGTGATCCCTCAGTCAGGGGTAATGACCATGACTTGCTGCCCATAGTCCCTGCTGCTTCAGCAGCCATGGTGGGTGGGGCATGGCCCTACCACCAGCCATAGCTGACTGGAACTGGGATTGTTCCCTGACCCAAGGGTCGCTCACTCAGATGAGTTGGCCTGGTCAGATCCTCCCTCTAGAATTTGAAACTGGGGAATGGCGCCAAGGTCCGGTGGTAGAGAAGCTGTAGCTAAAAGTTCGGTAGAGTTAGGTGGACAGTTATGGTGGCTATGTTCAAGCTGCACTCTGAGGAAGCTGGTGGCAGAGACAGGAGACGTAGCTGTCACACAGCAAGAATCAGAGAGGACATGAGGCAGCCAACAGGGACGGGACTCCTAAAAGCAGAGCCACCTTCCATTTTCAGTTCTCAGGAGGTTGCCATGTCTTCTCATCTTGAATTTCCATGTCTTCTCATCTTGAATTGCCTATACTGATGCAATCCCTCTGTCTTCCTGGGAGGCAGCGCCCCTGGTCCCTGTACCCAGGAGGGCCTTGACTTGCCCCCTGCTGGGCCCTTGGAGTTTCACCCTCCTGCCTCAAGCCTTTTCCTCTTCAACGAGCTTCTGCTGGGTCTAATTTCATGAGGGAGTGGACCCCCTGCACTTCCCTCCCTCACACACTGTCTTGGTGACCTCAGGAGAGGCTGTGACCGTGATGTCTTTGAGAGAAGCTGGGGCACCCACCCCATACCCACCCACCCTGAGGTGACCCTCTGTGGCTCCTGCCTTTGGCTATACTTTCTGGAATTGAGCAAAGTCGCTGCCATCTCTCTGCTGAGAAGACACCAAAACACAGCCTAGCCATCTCCCGCTTCCTCAGCCCTCCACTCCCAGCCAGCCCTGGCCATTTGGTCACATCCTTCATGTCAGACCCAGATCACTGGAATCTGTTTCTCACCTTTGAATAGGGGCCAAAACTTTTCTACTTGACAGCCTTGAATCGGCGGCCCAAATCCACACTTACTCCCATAAGCTGGAAAAGAAATCTGTTTGTTTTATTAATGAGCTGAGAGTAAGCCCTGCAGCAGTAATTCAAGTAGCAACTGCTGCAGGGGTCCGGGGAGAGGGGTAGAGAGAGACCCAAGCCTGGTCTCACTGGGGCTCCAGAGAGGAGTGCCCCAGGGCCAAAAGAGGCTGGGGCTCCCGGGAGGAGTGCCCTGGGGCTGGGAGAGGCCAGACTCATGGGTGAGAGGACACCATGAGAGCCTAGGTCCCTGAGGCCCTCTCCAGAACAGCTGGCTGCTCCCTCCCCTCCATGATGGCCTTCAGAAGAGTGGCCCAAGGTATTTGGGGCCAAGAAGAGTCTGACATTCCCGGGTACTGGGTCCAGGTCCCCAGGGAGGCCTTCTGATGCCTGCAGACTGGCTTCTCTCAAGGCTGATCCCAGGCTCTGTGTCCAAGAGGTGGGGCTGGAGCTCACCGGCTTCTAGCGATGAACTTGCTTTCACTTCTAGACTTCAGAAGAAGGTCCTGCAGGGAAGGGGAAACAGACCAGGCAGATGCGGGCCTTGTGGGGTCATATTCAGCCCTGGGCAAGGCCCCAGGACAGGGAGTACCCACCCTGGCAACACAAGGCCCTGACAACCTTCAGGGCCTCTCTTGGCGTGGACCCCAGCGGCTACACCCAGCCACAGCCACAGCACACGGGAGGCCCGGGAGAAAGCAGAAGGGGACCCAAGAAGGGGAAGGTGGGGCCTGGGAGAAAGAGAGACAAGGGTCCCTTGCCAAGAACAAGTGACAGAAAACATAGGGCCACTTAGGCCATCCCAGAAGCCCTGGTACAGAGGCCAACTGACTTGGGAGCATGAGGACCTAATGTTTTGGGAAACTTGTAACCAAAGAGTCAGTAAATCCAGGTGTGGGTCTGCCCCAGATGCTGCCAGTTGTAGGCTTCAGGTCATACCAAACCCCAGTGTCACAGCCACCTGCCAGCTCTTTCCACGGGCACAGCCCTGTCACAGGGCAGGAAACATATCGCTCCATGGTACGTCCCACAGGTAGAGCCCGGAACCGAGGAAGGGAGCAAGCACAGAAGACAGTTTGGTCTGAGCAGGACTCAGACCATGGCAGGGCACAGCAGGACATGAGCAGCTCTAACCCATCATCTCCAGTTCTTTGGACCAGCCTTAAAAACCTCTTAGTAGCCCTGGCTCTGGCTAAGCATGGGGGTCAGTATGGAACAGGGCTCTCAACAGGATGGCATTCACAGAGCAGGAGACACATTTTGCTGAGGACACTCTGGGGAGACATTCCAGCTGGGATTCCTGTGGGCTCTCCCAGGCCAGTATGGTGGCTTTGAGGCACTGTCTGTGCCCAGCAGAGAACAGAGCTCAGCACTCCATCCTGCTCTTGTGGGTGTTGCATGGGACCCAAGGCAGGTCCCAAGGGCTGTGGTGAATCAGGAGGCCCAGGTCCCAGGCAAGCGCTACAGAGTGGGCCCTGCACCACTCCCCTGAGGTGAGGGCCTTGGGCCTGCCAGAATTCCAGCGTGGCCCACAGCAGGACTCAGGCGGCACCTTAGGGATGACACCTTAGGGATAGCACCTCATGTACCCCTCCAGTCGCCAGTCCAAAGAACCTGTGACAGCGTGGGCGGCAGAGGGCCACTGCACGCAGCACGGACAGGCAGGGCCCCGGGGCCCGCCTGCCTATTCACCGTGGGCTCCAGCTGCAGGAGAAACCCGTGTCTGTGCACGGGAGCACGGTCTTCAAGGAGCTTTCGGACCGGCGGGGGGCTTTCGGCTGCGGAGGAGGGAACAGAGGCGCTACACACACAGGGCAGAGCAGAAGACACAAAACAGGACTGGTTACTGCCAGGTGAGCCCCACCAGGCCTCTCCTTTCCCTTTTCCTGCTGCAGGCCCTGCCTAGTCCAGAATGAGGAGCTCCCAGAACTTGGTTTCTCTAAGACATGCACAAGGTCAGCCTCTGCTGACCAGGGGGACAAACAAGCAGGTACAGCCATGCCAGGCACGCAGGGGTGTGACCAGTGAGTGTGTGAATGTTGGGTGGGAGGTGAAGGGTAGGGTGGTGATGGGGTGAGGTGAGGACAGGGGTGGGGTGCTAGAGAGGCAGAGGGGCAGAGAAAGGCAGATAGGGAGGTAAAAATGGACACTGAATGACCAAGATGGAAAGGTGGGAACTCAGAGCCAGGGACAGAGAGAAGCAGGAAGAAAGAAAAGGAGAGAGAGAGAGAGAGAGAGAGAGAGAGAGAGAGAGAGAGAGAAAGGGGAGGGATGAAGGGGAAAGAGAGAGACAGATTGACAGGAAGGAAGGGGGAGGGAAGAGAGACAGAGAGAAGAGGAGACAGCAGGATGGAGAGACCCACGCAAATACAGGGACAGACACACAGAATCACAGAGAGAGAGACTAATTGGGCCAGAGCTCTCTGGAGATCCCACAGGGTGGTCTTGACTGCCTAGAGATGCAGCATGTGGGAACACAGTTAGACATCAAGAAGTCCTTTATATTGACACTACCTGTTAGTGGCCAAGGGATAAAGTTCTGAGTGGGGGGTCAAAAATCCTGAGTCCTTGTCCCAACTTCAATGCTTACTTGGTCTGAGACCTTGAACCTCAGTTTCCCATAGTAAAGGAGAATTTGGACAAGACAGCCCGGGGGCAGCCGTGACAATGCTTGAGGACAGTGACTCAGCACTAGGATTCCTCTAGCCCAGGAGTCTTCTAGAAGTTCTGACTACTAGAAGCTGTGTGCTTGGGCTATTCCTTCAGGCCAGGAGAAGGCTGGGGAGGTATGCCAGGTGGGTTGGAGGAGGAGGAGGAAGAAAAGACAATGGGCCAGGCGCCTGCGCACACTTACAGCTCATCGTCGTACTCCTTAGGGGGGCAGACAGCAACCACCAGGTCGATCCAGTCCTGTGGGGAGACGCTGTGTGACTCGGTGCATTCCAGTGGATGGCGTGTCTGCCCCGATACTCCACTCCTGTCTCTGGGCACCATGGCCCAGGATCATCCAACTGGGGCCTTCCTCCCACGGGGAGGCAGGCACAGACAGGGCTGAAGATCCCCCGCTTGGGGCTGGGCCCCACCATGGAGTCCCATGGTCTGGGGACCCTTGCTCTCTGTGAGGCTTCAGAGCCACAGAGGCCAGGGTTGCAAGACCCTCGAATGACACTAAGTTCCCAAATGCCGATCTATGGACCAGGCCAGGCAGCAACCTCAGAATCACTTGGGGCAATTTGCTAGAAGTGTAGACTCATGGACTTAACCCCTGGATGTCTAGGGTGGGCCCCAGGAAACAGTATTTGTAGCAAGTTCCCCAAGTAGTTCTGATGCACAGCCAATCAGGGAGCACCTGGCCTGGCTTGCTGATCCTAACACTCGAATCCTCTCAATGGCATCACTGCCATCCTTGGCCTGCCCGTCATCCATCCTTGGTGTGGGCATGAAAAGTACCCAAGACATCACTGGGCCCCTCTCCCATGCCCTAGTTCCTAATATTGAGCTGAAATCTCTGCCTATCCCCGGGACCTCCCTCCAGTCAATCCAGCTCTGCTCTCAAGAGTCACAGAGAACACTCCTGCTCCCTCAACCCTAATGCAGCCCTTCAGATAATCAAAGACGGTCATCGTGTTACCCGTAAGTCTTCTCTTCTCCACATCCCTGCATGTGGGTCCCAGGCCCATCTGGTCAGCTTCCTCGGCACTGAACTTAATACCTCAGGCTCGGGTGCCTACACACAGTTGCATAGGTTGTGCATTGCACAACATGAGTGGGCACCATTCACACTACAGTCTGTAGGAGGGCACCCTCTCGGATTGTGCAATGCACAGCCTGGGAGACCTTACGTGGCGGCCCTGACCCAAGTGGGTATCTAATGAGTGCAAAGCAGATGACCACCAGCCCCTCCTTCACCTGGGTTCTCTACTTCTGTTCATGCCCCCAGCCCTCTCTAGATTACTGTCCAGTGTGTACTTAAAAAAAAAACTCTTAGGTCTTTTTCTTGGGTAGGCTGCCATGCACAGTCTTCTGGAGTCTGTGTTTGTGCCACTCAGTCAGGAACTGACATGTTTTTTACTGAACCCCATCTTGCTGGATTTAGACCACTGGCTGGATGGGGTATGTGGGTGCCACCCAAGATTTGACCCTGGATACCCGCCCTGGGATGGGACCTCATGAGTGTGAGCCTGGTTGCAGAGGCCAGGGTCCCAGACAGGCGAGGGAGGGAAGGTGGGAGGGGCTTGTCCTTACCCCGCCCTGATTCCAGGCCTTCTGCAGGGCGGCCTCAGCCTCGGCCAGGGTGTAGTCTGTCACGATCTTGCCGTTGATGGCCATGATCTCGTCTCCTTTCACAACGCCACCTGCAGGAAGATGTGGCTGATTGTCCAACTGGGCTGCATACGACACGTACTCAGCCCAGAGCTTGGGGTCGGGACTGCAGAAGAGGCCCGACCCTGGGCCCTGAAAGTTTTTGTGGATGCAGAAAGCACAAGGGGAAACAAGCCACCTGGTTACTCCAAGGGCATTTCTTCCCCACCCATCTGCACACCCTCGCCCCAGCACAGTAGAACAGGGACATCATGGCCGGTAGGCCTCTGTGATTCCAGAAGTTCTCAGAGACCTGAGTTAGTCCTGCGAGCTGTCCCGCCCTGTTGCCCTGCTGGTCTGCTTCAGGCCCCTGAGCGTGCCAGGCTCTACCCTGCCTCAGAGCCTCCACATGCTGTTCCATGCTGGAACGCCTTCCTCGCTCTTTTCTATTCCTCTAGGTCTGAGATGAAATGTCTCCTTCTTGGAGGGGGGCTTCTCTGACCCCCCACCCAAACAAAAGTAGATCTTTCCTATTACTTGGTCTTTTCCTACACGGCATTTTCATTATTGATAACCCTAAGTCCCATTTGTTTACTTGTTTGCAGACGGTCTCTCCCACCATGCTGTCAGTGTGTTTCTGGTTCACCACTATAATCCCAAGCACTTAACAAAGCACCTAGCACGAAACAGGAGCCCAATAGATATTTGTTGCATACATGAATGCTGTTAAAAGGCGTTCCTGGGTGAGCCGTCCTGTGATCCAACACTTTTGGGGAAAGCTGAGTTGTAAGCTAAGCAGAGTTACTCACTGCAGGACCTACTAGTCTTGAATATGCTAATACGCATCACGGCTCTCCAAGAAGTGGACAGATGGTGCATGGTTCCCACACCTCTTCGACATTAGAACGCTTTTTTGAGGAATTTCTTGCAGTCCTGATGTCCACAGAAAAATCTCCAGATTACATTGAAATAAATAGATCACCTAGAAGCCTTGCAGGCTTGATGACCCTTAGGACTATGGTGTGTGTTACTGACAATGGTGTCCAGGATGGCTTAAAACACACATGCTCCTGGGAAAATTCCAGCAGCCGCTAGTCGATCCAAAGCAGCATGGAACCAAACTGGAGACAGCAGTTTCCTCTACACAGTGGGACTGGGAGTGGGTGACCTTCACTTTTTCATTTTGTACAAATCCAGGATGGCGCCTCAGGGGCAATAAGGTGGTGGCTGGGTTGGGGCTTTGTAGGTGGGAAAGACTCAGAAGAGTCACCCAACCATCCTGGTTCCCTGTCCTTGCTGAACAATGGCAGGTAGTTGCCTCCCTGGGCCAAGCAACCGCCCTTCCCCTAGCTGGCACAGAAGTGAGGACAGAGGAGACAGGAGGGGGCTGGGCAGGCAGCAGTGGGCCATGGTAGCTTCCTCACTGATCAGGCCCCTTCCTCGAGCTGAAGCGAGGGTTCAGAGTATGGCTGGAAGTTCCTGGCGTGCCCAAGGCTCCCAGTACCCACACTGCCTTAGTAACCCACAGAAGCCAGGCTACCAGCCACCAGTGACTTCCCTTCTCTCTGTCTCCTGCCAGGTTCTTGCCTTCCACCACTTCCACCCCACCACATGGGGCTGACTGCGGCCCCTGGGATCTGATCATAGGATTCCCTGCTCTGGCCTGGGAAGGTAAGGAGCCTGGGTTCCTCCTCCGAGGGGCACCTACCCCCCACAAAGGACTCAGCTTCCTCAACAGGGAGGAAGGACTCACAAACGGTGCCTGATAGGTGAAGGGGTTGAGAGTTTGAAGCAAGAGACAGTGGCTGGGGTCCACAAGGACTTCACTCATAAGTAGAGGGTGTTTTTATTGAAAAGGGGAGAAAAGCAAAGCAAGAAGATCATGCTGCGAGACAGACACAGGGAGTGGCGGGGCCTCTACTCCCTGGGAGGGGCTGGGCTTTGGAAGACCTCAGGCAGGGACAGTGCTTGTGCTGGGCAGTACAATAAGATGACCAAACTGCCTGGATTTAAGGTCTAACTCCACCGTTTACTGGCTGTGGGTCCTTGAATAAGTTCTGTGACCTCTGTGCCTCCGTTTCCTGAGCTGCAAACTGAGAACATAACGGTACCTCCTTCTGGGGTTGTTGTGAGGATTAAGTGAGTTTGATATACACAAAACATTTGGACACAGGGTTATGCATCAGGTTCTTAGAACAGCACTGGGCACACTTCATTTTTGACAGACATTTGCCTCCTGTCATCACTGGAAGGGCAGGTGAGGTTTTGAGGGATTTTCTCCT
>CAUYQG010197361.1:0-24183 GCA_963574415.1 Tarsius wallacei | reverse complement strand
CATGTCGGGGGGGGCCTGGAGCGTGCCCCTGCACCCCATTCTGGGTTAACTAGTGACACACCAACACAAAAAAAAAAAAAAAAAAAAAAAAAAAAAGCACATCAAGCACAGGATGCCTGGAGCATGGAAGTGAATGACTTCATAGAAGAAAGTTAAGCTTCAGATGCAGTGAGCTGGCATAGCCTGTAGGGCACTTGTAACTCCTTGCATTCTCTGGTCTCTTTGCTGTTCAAAGGATCCTGCTCCAAAATCTCTTTACATAGTCTCTTTCTGGTCACATTCTTCAGCCATTGCTTTTCTCTAGCCATTGCATTCATTGGGAGTCCAGAGGCTTGTGTCCCTGCTTTTGTCCCCACCACCTGCATGACCTCAGTCACGCACTGAATCTACTCCCAATGAAGGAGTGGCTTGACTAGACCCTCAAAGCCACATTTCAGTTCTGAAATGTTTTCTGTTCTCTCTCATCTGAGATTTTCCTCATCTGCATCTTATTCCTTCCACTTAAAAGTCTGGCTCACACCACTGACACAGAATCAATCTAAACTTTGGTCTGGAGGTCTCATCAGTGGATGTCAAATCTGTTCTTAGGGGGCATCCTTGTCTTTTATCATTGGCAAAACTTGGCCAAGGAATTTCTGGCAAAATGAATCTACCACTTCCTATTTTGAATGGGATTTGTGCTTTTTATTAGTTATTAGCAGTAATTTTTGTCACTGATAAAACTCCATGGTGTGACCCACCCAAGTGAAGAAGCACATGAAAGGTTGTACGGTGTGGAAAGTGCCTCAGTCATTAAATAAAAGGCTGGTTCATATAAAAGACTTGTTTCTATATGGAAAATATGAGCTTTTTTCTTTCTTTCTTTTTTTTTTTTTTTTTTTTTTTTACATGGACCAGGTGTGGATTAGTTCACTGAACCTTTTACCCAGCCATATTCCCGCTTGTAATTCTTCTGAGGCATAGTTCAGCCAAGTCAAAGAAACATGTTATTAAAGGTGAGCTGAAAGGCATTTAAAAAATAAACAAACTGTTTAAGATCCTAAATCAGTAACAGAATCTATATGTACAGACTTGAAAAGTACCAGAAAATGTGCTTCAATACCTTTGGGTTCCAGGCCGGATTCTCCTCCTGCCTTCTTTGAAGATTTCTCCCGCGGTCCTTTTTGGTCACTGGCGGGACAGGCAGCCAATGCTAACCTTGGATTGTGGCCCTTTTGTAACCAATGGTTTGCCTCTACTGAGGTAGGTGAGACCCCTGATCTGAAATCTCTACTTCTCCAGCTAATACTGAGGGGGAGAGGAATAAGTACTTTGATTTTATTTTATCAGTATGTTCTTAAGAAGTCTGAAATCTGATATGCATTCTCTCTTTTTTAGCCTGTAGCATGGCAGACAGCCAGATATTACTGACAACTTGTAGAGAAGGCATAAATGAGATGCAGGAACTTTTAGATTTATTGAAGTTCTATTACTCCTGGTCATAATAGCAGTGGTCATCATTTCGTTCAGTGTTCACTTTGTGCCAGATACTATTCTAAGCACTTCTTTGTGTTGGTGCATTTATTCCTCAAAAGCACTTGTATATACTATAATTAAGCCCATTTTATGGAAGAGCACACTGAGGGACAGAGAACTTAAGTAACTTGCCTGAGTTCACAAGGCCAGTAAGCATCAGAGCTGAGTTTTGAACTTGGGCGCTTGCAAATTCTGAACTAGCCTCATCCAAACTATACCGTGAAGTACTGTATTATATACTACTTAATTTTAAGTGAGGCAGCCCAAGAAAGCATTAAGAAATACAGATATTTGTCCTGTACATCTTCAGCCTTGCCTTTTTAAAAATTCTTCCTTAACTTTCAGAAACTGTTCTGTTGTTTTTACTGAATAGCCTGCTTTCAGCTAAGAACAGGTATCGGTCATTCTGCAACCTGTTGTCCACTTTCCTCAGAACTATCTTTAACCTTCGTTGTGATTGTGGAACTGCGAAAGGCATTCTCCCATTTTAAAGTAATTTCCAGTAGCAGGAACAAGGCAGGAGAGGCACATGAGGGGTGGCTTTTCCTGCCCCACCTTTGATGGGGTAAGTGACTCCTTCCAAGGAGAGTTTGAAGCCCAAGCTCTTCGTAGTGGACACAGTACTCTCTTCAGAAACTTACACTTAGCACAAAAGAATTATCCATACCCCCACCCCTGTGGCTTTACATGACAGAAGGGAGGTGAGTTCAGCAGCAGCTTCATCTTGTACTCTTTTGAGTAGCTTTGTCTCGTTGAAGACCATATGCTGAGCTTGCCAAAGTCATCTGCCTAGTTCAGCCATTTTTGTGTTAGGAGTGTTAACTTCCTGTTTTGAGGAGGGAGTGTCATATACACACAGCCCCGCCGGGTTTCTATCAAGTGTCCCTCTACCTTTATCAAGTTATTAGGGGATTCAGGGGCTCTTTGGAGTCACAAGGAGTACAAGCTCTCGGAGCATTCTATAAGCAGGGCCTTCTTTCTCACGAAGGAGCCAGAGGGTAAGCCCCAGCCACGTTCTAAATTAGGCTGGTGTTTCTAAATGTACCTGAGTTCCTAAATGTGTTTCTAGTGGGAGCTAGAGGGGTGGGGAGCTAGAGGGGTGGCGAGCTTTGGGAAAGCCTAGTCCCAGGTCAAAGTTGAGTGTGGAAAAGAGCTGGACTCTGCAGAAGTCAGGGAATTCAGGAAGAGAAGCATGGGAAAGGAAGTGGGATGACAAGGTGCCAGGAAAAGTTGCCTCATCGTTTGGCATTTCTGTGGTGGCCCAAAGGTAAGTTTCTCTTTTCAGATCACTTGCAGGCACTGTGGGCACGGAGCTGCCAAGTTTCTCAGTTTAAGGACTAATAAAGTAGGGATGTGGGTAATACTGGGAGACTGGGTAATTTTGGGGGAAGGATTGTTGGAGGTCTTTCCAGCCATACTGTCAATGTGCATGCATGGGTTCGTTCTCGCATGTCAACGTGCCCATAATAAAATCTAGCTGTTTAGCCGCTCGGGGGCTCTCTGTACGCACCGGAGTTATAGCCATTGTATGTACAGCAGTAGGAACAGAGGAGCTGGAATAAGATACAGGCATGCTTTTGTTCACTCTGCACGCTGGTTGGCATTATCCATTCTTTATTCACTGAGCATCTACCATGTGTAGCTGCTGTTCTGTACTGGTATATAGCAGACAAGTCAGATAAAAGTCCCTGCCTTCATGGAGTTTGTATTCTGATATTTTGTCCTGAACTGAAATGAATGTGACTTGCCTTATCTGTGACCTAAACTGCCCAGAAAATCCAAACAACCAGCTTAGCCGCAGTTGGAGCCGCCAAGAGCCAGATGTGGCCATGGGAAGAATATATTTGCGAGCTTGTCATCTGGCTCCAGCTGTGCTAACCTAGGCCTGGTAGGCAGCCATGAGTTGTGTCTGCCAACTGGTGGCCAGACACTAGTGCAGGCTTAAACAATTAGCAGGATCCCTCATCCGGCGACTGGATTCGCCGTGTGTGTCCTGCAGATGACCGCTGCTGTACAAACCAGGGGACTCTGTGGGCAGAAGCGCCCGGAAGGGAGCCGAAATTTAACCCCTTGAAAAGCCAGGCACAGCATCCTTATCCAGAACATGGAGAGGGATACAGGAATGAGGGGAAACCAGTGTCAGTGAGAAAACAGAAAGAAGCCTGACTTAGCCCACTTCCCCTCACCTTCCGCCTTACACATCTCGGTGCTGAGAACTCTTGTCCCATATAGAGTGTCTGCCTCTAGCATGCTCCTGCAGAAAAACAAGGAGTAGAGTTTGCCTGTGAGGGTATCTTCTTCCTCAGTTGTTATTTTGTAAATGGTTGCCCCTCAGTGAGAAGCATTTGTTGCTTTATTGATTTTACCCAAACAGAGAATGAAAAGTATTAATTCCCACCTTTTGGAAGCAATTAGGTCCCCAGAAACATGCTGTAACTTTCAAATATCTCTTCTATCTGCCTGCAGAAATAAGTATATAAGTAAATAGAATGCTTCAGTCTACCTGCATGTGGAAGATTTTTTTAGAAACTATAGAGTGTCTGGTTTAATGTGCCAGGCAAGTCGTGTTAGTGTACAGGACAATGGTGGATTTTGACTGTTGATTGTCCAGCCAAGCTCCTGATACCACACAGTAGTTGCTCAGAAAATGTTTATAGACTGAGCTGAATGAGGAAAAATCCCAATGAACATGCTGACTTGCAAGAGTGTAATTAAAAATTAGTGCACTTTTTTCAAATAATAAGTGGGGGAAGCAACCCACAGTTTAGTGCCAAAAAAGTAAAGGTTTTCATTGAAATAAGTTTAGGATTTTTTCCCCCAAATGTCCACATCTAAAATTGGATTGTAACAGAGAACACAAGATAGCAGAGTTGAAGGTTTTGAAGGGGGCTTCTTTTGAGACTGAACAGGTATGTCCATGTGAGAATTTCTTTATCACATCGAGGTTCTTGGTGGTTTTTCAAAGAAGTCTCTCTCTGAATAGGTAACGACGGCAACAAAATCATTGAAGTGGGGACAATTTGAAAGATACTAGTTTATGGGTAAAAATCAACTTTTGCATTCTAACTGCGTTGTGTAAATTTGCTGTGCAGGAAACATAAGTAAAGCCATTTGGTTTTGTGGCATTGGTGTGGGCTGGCTCAGGGGGTGGGGGATAAAGTTGAGGCATTGATATAGTATGAGGAGAGCCAGATGGTTGTATTACACATCTTTTGTGTTCTTGTTTGCTTCTTAAAGCAGTTGCAGAATTTTGCCCTTGGCGATATTTTCTTCGTGCCTGTGTGTTCTGCTACGAATTTACTTTTGTCAGAGTACTTTGAAAGAAAAGCCTTGCTGGGGAAAAATTTTTTTTACTTACGTTATAAACTTGTGAAGTCAACAGTGTGTTCATGAAAATATTTTTTAAATGTTAAGTATGTTAGTAAATAGTGGGAAGATCGACTTTTCTTTTTTCTTAGCACAGTGATTT
This sequence comes from Tarsius wallacei, assembly GCA_963574415.1. Taxonomy (NCBI): domain Eukaryota; kingdom Metazoa; phylum Chordata; class Mammalia; order Primates; family Tarsiidae; genus Tarsius; species Tarsius wallacei. The sequence goes on along the minus strand of CAUYQG010197361.1, from coordinate 19,199 downwards.
CAACCATATTTTATGTCAATTCCAAGAAGGACTTTTGTAAAATTAAGAATGTGGAATTGATGGATAGGTGGATGGAGGGATGGATGGATGGAGATAGATGCGTAAACAGATAAATAGAACAGGTACGTTGTTATTCCAGTAGTCATGAAGTTTATCTGATTAGATATTTAACTTTTTCCATTACTTGTAGCAGGTTCTTAGTTTGTGTTTTACCTCTTGTGTTTTATCAGCAAGCCCAACTTGGTAGTAAGTTGAGTGAGAGTCAGTTAGGATAGGTTGGTGGGTTTTGCCTGGTTTGGGGCTGGCATTTGTTACAACTGCTATCACATCACCGTTGAAATTTACAATTATTTCCTACTAAAAGCAAATTCTATTTTGCAGTCACCAGTGGCAAGGGATATTTAAGATGTTCTAACTACATAGAAAGGATGATATTTTATCATCGAATGCTTTTAATAAGGAGTTGCTTTGGAGCTGTTTTTTTCTCCCCCATCGTGATGGAATGCTTCAGAATAATTTAATGTCCTTCTTACAGTTCCCGTTTATCTTTTTTTCTTTGCTCAAATGAGAGAGGAGCAAATATGTAGGATCCTTGGGCAACAGTTTATTCCCCTGTTGTGCACAGATTTCCAGTTTTAGTTGGAACCTGCAGTCCCTGATGAGAAAACAGGAAACTTACAGTCCTAACCTTATTGAAATCTCTGCCGGGTTTAGTCACAAGTCTGAGGCGACTCCTTCCAATAATGAAGCCATTGTACGCATCATATCTGATCAGTTCTTGAAATGTTTTAGTAAGTCTATCTTACAACATTATAAGAAGATAATCAGCAGCCTTAGAAGGTCCCCATCTGGACTGTAGAGTTCTTTTACTGAAAGATGTTTTGCCTTTTTGAGATAGCTCTCGCGTTTCATCATCTGTTCCGCTGAGATGAAGTGCATATGAAAAGTCAGTGACTCTGAATCCATCTGTTGTTATTATTTTCCACTGATAATTGGCTTGAACAATGCAATGTCTGTGTCTGCAGCCTTTGAAACTGTACACCCTGTTTATTTTCTGGAGGTCTCACTGCAACTATGCCCCCCCCACCCATTTTCCCCCCTTCATTTTCTCTCAAGCTTACAGCGAGTGGCGCTTGTGTGGGGATGACATCTTTGACTCTGTGCATCAGTATGTGTCACTCAGCATCTAAAGCTTGCATACGGATTTTTGTCACAATCCCTGTGTCTGTGCCATTTGCTCCCGAATCCAGCACTCTTTCACAGCAGGGAGCTTAGCTGGGCCGCAATGCATGGATCCCTTACCTGGATTGTCGTCTTGATTTCACTGTCCTCATTAAAATATTAATCTAGAGTACAGTATCTAATACCTATGGAATTAGATACTACCTATAATTGTATAATATATTCAGTTGCATCCAGGTTTGCGCGATCCACAGCATTAATATTGGATTCCACTAACAGCACTTCCATTAGCTTGCTCAACCAGTATGAGATATAGATGAGCTAGGAAGCATAACTACCCTCCAGAACTGCCAAAACAGTCATTAGAAGCTCCATTGGGATGGACAAAAGGCTTTTTCACAGTGATATACTGATTAAATTTTGTTCCATGGTTTATTTGCATCGAGGTTAGATCACTATCGTATATGGAAGCGGGTTATCCAACACCTTATTTGGAAGGTCATTTCAAGGCAAAATAGTGGACAAATTCAGCATCTTTAGTTTCTGTGGCACCCCTCTTAGAGAACCTGGGTTTTATTCTTTGAAGCCTTGGGACTGTTTTTATTTTGTTTCTCCTTTCTCCATGTTATACCATAATATATGTTTGAAATGAATTTGTTGGTTTGCAGAACATTTAAAAAAACTTTTTAGTCATGGCCTTTTACTTTTGTAGCAGAATCATTTGGCCAGAAAGCATGTTGTGTTAATAAAATAAAACGTGCTTTTGGGATAGAAAGCCGCCTCATTTCCCTTGGCTAGCGTAATCACAGCATTCTCTGAGGCTGTGAAAGATCTGTGACCTATTCTTTTTAGTCCAAACACAGTAATAATATAGACACATCCTATAGAACAGCAGTGCTAGATTTGCCCCCAAAGTACTATGTGGCATTAGTAAGTAGTAGACGAGCATAATCTTATTTATGCTTCAATCGAAATCATTTAATACTGCAAAAGTTATTAAAAAATAATTAAGTTACTAAGACCAACATGTAGCTGGAGCATGGAGTAAGAGGTCAGTGTGAGTTGACTCTATAAGCTGAGAAAAGACAGTGAAGAATTCCTAGCGCCGGCATGTTTTTCCTCTTGCTTAAATTCCTGGGTTCTAAGGACAAATTATGTTGAGGTATGGCATATTTTCTGCCGAAAGGGAGAAAATTGTTGACTGTAATTATGTTATTTAATTGAAATTATAAGTGGTTGAGGCCACTCAGTTAAAAGCATCCTTTCTAATACAGGGGTAATGTTTTTAAATGAGTGGTCATGGATTGGTGACATTTGAAAGGCAGACATTTGGGATATATTTTCGGAAAACTCGAATTATTCTCCTTAAACGATTAGTGAACTAAAGAGAATAGTTAAGGCGCATTCTTTGCTATGTTCTCTTTAATCAGACATGCATGAGTTTATTATGTGTTAGCATATATGCACATATGTGTACGTTTTTCACATGTACATTATATATACCTATATAAAATAGATCTTTCTATAGGTACTGACTCACAAGGGTCAGCTTATAATGTGACAAAGCAGAGAAACAAGAAGTACGTGTCTGACCTTAAATTGCAACAAAATGATGTGATTGTTTAAAACTCTCATTGAATGTTAAAGATTTAAATGCAACCCACAGTAGAACTCCATGAGTGTGTTCTACAAGTTCTTTTTAGAATAGCAGGAATACAACAAACAATAGCACTACCCCCCACCCCACCCCCCACGAGTGAGTTCTTAATTACTAATGAATGCAATTCATTTTAATTGTTATTATAGCAACATAATATTTAACTGTCTCCTGTTTAGTCCTGTCCCCTGGAACAGGCAGTGTCTCCTGTCAGAGCGAGGACAGGTAGAAGGCACAGCGGGCGTCTGATTGAGCCAGTTATTCATTTGCTGAGTGTTTGTGTTTATGCAAAGGGGCCTCTTCCTGCATATTTAATCTAGAGTAAGGCAGTGGCTTTTGTTGTGTTTAGCCCACATACCTTCAGTCCTTCCTCACACTGCCGCCAGCCTGGGAGCCCTGGAAGCCCACAGGCTTCCAAGCGCCTGTAGTTTCTCCCTTACAAACTCTCAACTTTCTTCCGTTGTGTGAAAATTGCCTCTCCCGCCCCAAAGCTTTGCCTTCTCACCATGAACGGGTAAGTGTGTGCGAAACCAACGCTGATACTTTTGTTTCATTTTACTCATGTTGAAAGGGTACTTTGCTGCCCTTCTGTGTGCCTCCTGAAAGCTGTCCTGGTTCCTGGGCTGGTGTCAGTTGCTTGCTGCATTGAAATAGACAAGTACAGGTGCTTCGTAGGAAATGTGGCTGAATTTTGGACTGGCAGAAAGAGGCTCTTGGTGACTGGAGGGAATTAGAGAGAGAAAGAGAGAGAGAGAAAGAGAGAGAGAGAAAGAGAGAGAGAGAGAGAGGCAGCTTTATTATTCTTTGTCCTAACAAATCCTGTTTTGTAACTATCCTGCAGATAATGCTGCCATTGTTTGCTAAAAGCCTTCAAACAGTGTGCAAGACCGAACTGTAAGAAAGCAGAGAAACTCTGCTGCTGTATTGTCTATACCCGGGCCAGGGTCCTCCCCGAAGGTCTGTGCCGGAATAGGAAGGGTTTTCTTCTGTGGAAATCGAATCGTCTCTTCATTGATATTAATAGCACACTAGAGATGTTGGCCATGATGCTCAGAGAGGCGGTCGGGAGGGAAGGAAATCTGATCTTGCTGGGGGGAAAATGACAGCCTCTTGGACCCACGGTGGAGGAGACATCATCCAGGCTCAGTGTGCATAATGGCATCCTGGCTTAACTGTTTGCTCTAGGAATTTTAATCTTGAGCTGTTTGTTTTACTATCTGGGGTCTTGCTATTTTTTGTTCCTGTACTGTCTTTAGAAGGCACCATATTCAGGGGCTAATCCAGTCTTTTTTAAAAGTGCATTTTTAAAAAAGACTCCAAGAAATTCATGTACTGTACACTCAGATCATTCTGGGGTATGATGGGGGTATTCTGCTTTCTTTTTGAGGGTAGAGTGTTATTTCAAAAACGAGTTACCACAATTAACAAGGGTGAACCATCCAAGGAAGATATGTCCTGCGTAAAGATATTTCAGGGTGTAGGAATTGTGTCCAGGGTCTAAAAGAAGGAGTTTTCATTACCAGTTAACTGTTGCCTCTGTTTGAGTAACTCTTTTCAACAGAAGAGTGTGCTGTTCCCCCGCAGGTTGGAAACTGAGAATTTAAATAAAATTTCATCAACCTTATTAAAATATGTAGGGACTTGGGTCTTCTTGGGTACAAATCAGTCTAGAGACTTAGAAGCATTTATTAACAGTGAGGCTGCTGAAGGTTTTTAATAAAAAAATTACAAATACTCTATCTAATTGTAAGTATATGACTTTTATACTCGGTTTTTAAGGGGAAAAATACTTTTTTTATGAGGCAAAGTAACTCCGTCAGAGCACCTTCTGTGATTAGCGCTATTGTATTCTTAAATTTTGATTGATAGAGATAATAGTTTTCACTTAAAAATACAGACAGGTACTTTAACTTTCCATGACAATAGCTATTTGCATTTCTTTTATCTTTTTGTTTAACATTTGTGGGGGTTGGGATGGATTTGATTATTAACTCTTATTGCACACTAAAGGTGAATCTAAAACAAAGGCTTTGTTAGTGCTTCAAAGGGAAAACAGCAAATATTGTTTTTAGGTTTAAACATTTAAAAGCTGTTAAAGGATACCTATACAATATTTTCATATGACCACGGCCAGGGTTTTACTTTTCTGTAAGGTAAGAGAGAGTCATTTTTCCAAATGAGATGGGCCGACGTGGAGTTGAGGGGTGGGGGTGGCAGCCAACCTGAAGTCATTTCACTGACAAGTATCCGCTGGGGTTGCTTGCACCACTTGACTGACTTTATTTACAGTATTTCAGATTTTTGCCTGTAAGAAAGAACCCTACAGGTAGGCACTGTGATTTGATGAGTGTCCCAGAGGATGAGGAGAAAGGAGGTAAAAATGCTGCTTGCAGAGATAGGCAGGGAATTTGGGGAATGATAACGCCAAAGTTGCACATTTCTTTGATAGAGACTAGTAAGAGAAACGTAGTATTTGGAAACCAGCAAGCCCGGGTGGTGTCCAAGGTTGCCTCTGGTCTCGGAGATCTGGACTGCATAGCAGGTTCTTCCTTCTTTCCTTTTGTTTCCTTCCTTTCTCCCCCCCCCCCCCCGCCAATTTTGCTCTCTGTTTTTTCCTTATTTCTTCTCCCTTTTCTTTCTTCTTTACCTCCTTTTCCCCTTTTGTTTTTGCAAACCCAAATCCGTATCTTAAGTCACAAGAGCATAGAAAAAACTCCGGGGTTGATTGCTGTAGATTTTCTTAAGTACAGAAAATAAAATGACCTTTGTATTATAATTTTTCAGCTAGTCAAATATGTGTTGATGTTCTTCTGTCTTCTAAGAAGTCACTGAAAAACAAGACATAAATTCCACATGAGATAATAGTCACTACTGAAGAGAGGCAGCAGTGTCTTGGAAATTGGCCCATTCGGACCTGTTCTCACAAAGGAAGAACAGACCGTCTGATTGGAGGATCTGGGGAGATGGGAAATTTGAACCATGTTCCTTTCTGCATTTCAAGAGTAGGAAGGGGTCCAGAGAGCTTGTAAACTGCTACCTTCATCATGGACCATGGATTTGCTCTGCTCACCTTGGCATCTTTAGTAAGACGAGCACACAGTAGGTTCTCAGCCAGAGATTGTTTGGAGTGAAGGTTGAGATGAAAAGTGTTGGCCATCCTTCAGAGTCGCTTTTGCATAACTGTATAAAATGAAATATAATGTAGAAATCTTTGATGCAGATCATTTATTTTAGCTGCCAAGAAAGAAAAGGGGGAAATACTTTACACAGGAAAAATAGAGTCTGTGTTGTTCATTTTCAGTCTTGTGAAATGAGATCACACCTCCACGCTTACCTGCAACTCAGTTCCAAGTAGGGCATCCCAGTTGGTGCTATGTATTATATGTCACACAGATTAAATTAAGGGCAAATACACCCACAGAAAGTATAACATTGGGACATTAAAAGAGCATGAGGGTGCTAAAGAGTAAAAGTCCTAATTTGTTGGCGAAAGGTCAAAGAGGTAGAGGAAAAGAAAGATACATTAAGTTTCTGACCCTAGAGGTTACAGCTGAAATTTGGTGTCCTCATCCTGGTTTTTGTGGTCATCACATAGCTTCAGGTAAATGATACTTTTGCAATCAGTAGTGAAGAGGCCACGGAACAATTCTAATGTTCACAGGATCTTAATATTAATGAGAATGATATAAAGGAAAATAAGTAATTTCTGTTTATCATATCCTTGGCTCACTTTTAAAACATAAAACCAACAGGAAACTTAAAAAAGAAAGAGAAGAATAGGAAAAAAAATACAATTTGTATGGAGACAGCATTTTTAAAAAGAATACAAGTGGGCTGGAGGGGAATATATCTTTTATCTTTTTTTCCACATAAAACCTTTACATAGTCATTTAATGTTACTTTTGAAGCTCGTACTGCCAGTAAGCATACAGATAAATAGTTAACAAATTTGATAAATAAAAGTGATGGTTTAAAAACAGCAAATATAGTTTTGAAAACGAAAGTTTTGTGCTTTGGAAAAAAATGAAATGCAGATTTTTCTCCTAGTTGTTGATTTCCGATTCTTCTAAGCTGGTAATGATGCAGACTAGGGCCCCAGTACTACCCCCTAATTTTCTTGTCTATTATATTGACACATTTCATTTAATTTAGCATGATGGCAAACAGCTGTTGAACTATTAATCTTTTCTCAGCAAAACTAGAAAAATATCTTTTAGATTACTCTGCTAGTGTATATTTCTTCTAAAAATTAAAATCAACAGAAATAAAGTAATGAGTACTCCGATGTGCATATGCATTACAATTTATGGAACTTCAAAATAGAGAAAAATATAGATTGTATCCTATTGCCATTTTTGTAATATGTAGGTGAAAATTAAATGTAGCCAATTTTGCATTGTTTTCCTATTTATTAAGTTGGAGGGTCAAGTGTATAATTTTGTTATTAATTCTCCCCCTCACTGCTGGGAAAATAATTACACATATAAAATCTGAGGGTGAACCAGCTTCAGTTTGTACCCTGTGTTCGCTGACATACTATGCTGTATGAATAGATGAGTAGAGAAACAGGCCATTGCTTACCTGAAAATCTTCTGCAGAGTTGAATGCAGCGCTAGCGATAACTTTATTCAAAGTAGGCATTTTCAGCAGTTTAAGAAAAATTAAATTTTAATGAAGTCCAGTTGTTTGCCAGACCTATATGATAGCAAATCTCATCTGCTTTGCAAAGTCTAATACTATAGGTCTGACTGCCAAACATGCAAAAATAGACACAGCTCAATAGATAAACATGTAAATTAGTTTAAAGTACATGTATTGGAGAACATTGTGAGTAAAAAGGAGGGAAAAAGGGATGTTCTTGCTTTAAATGGAACAGGGTCTGCGAAAGTTCACTTACTTTACATTTAAGATTTGCTGAGTGGTGGCCGGAGACATTTCTGGTGTGTGAGATACTGCTGTGCTTTGTGTCTGCTGAGCTCTTGTTTGTGTGGAGTAGAGCTGCTTTGCAGATCTCCGCTGTACCTTGAGGACCTGGCCATCATTGCTCTGTTTTCCTTTCTTATCACCGCCTGCCCTGAAACAGACTTCTCACCACTGGAGAAACCAATCCTGGGGACATACATCAGCAGTAAAGCACACGATTTTCATTTTCAATTTGAATTGTTTTGTGTAAAAACAAAAAGGTTTTGGGCAGGCTACAAAATAGTGATTTTAAGTCCCAGAGCTAGGGTTTTTCCCCACCCAAATGGTGAACATTTATGGTGAAAACCTCCAATTTCCTCTTACAGTAAACATGAAAATTATGATTTCACTCAGAGCCGGCATCTTTTTCCAATCTTAATGGCAAGAATCTGCATACACTTGCTTGTGGAAATGTCATAAATTGGCCTCAGATCAATTCCTCAAAGATAGTACCCACCAAAGTGCCACTTTCAAATTTTTAGCCCTAGTGAAATAAGATTTTACTCTTCTCCCTAGTTCCTGCCTTCCTGCATTCAGGGCCGACAGCAGAGGGATAAGCAGGGCTAGATTCCTAGAAAATTAAAAGCACTTCATTACATACTGTTCTGAAGAGTGAGCAAAAGGATATTAACATTTCAGTAAAACGATGATAGGATTTCACCATCTTAAAAAAATTGTATGAGCATTTGGTCAATGGGTGTGGAATTAATCCTGTACCCTCTTAGAAACTTGATCTAAATTAATAAACAAATGTTTTTCTTTTCACTTGTACCATATGTTGATCCCAGTTACATGGGCAGAAAGAGGCAGTCTGCAATGTTTCTTAAAGGATTACACTCTGTTTTGCATAAGGGAGGATACAGATGCAAGAGTAGATGTGGGGTGAAATGTGTTCCTTGGTTTCATGTTTTAGGAAGCTTGATTTCAATTGTTTATTTCATCTGACATGAACCATTTTTATTTAACTTAGTAGATCTGGTAGATATATGCTAAGTGAAAAGTGTTCTGTGAACAGCTTTCACCAGCAATTAATCCCCCCAACCCTCCCCAGACTGAAAATTGTGGTGCTTTTATTCATTTTGAAAGGTTCAAAGTGGCAGAAAGCATCTTGTCTGCAAGAACTAACTCTATTCTGAAGGGGAAAAAAATAAGCCTCTGCTTTAATGAAATAAGAGATGTTGTAGATGTTAACCAAACAGACACGTTCAAGTAGCAGTCTGGTTTCCAAAAACAAAGGCCTGTGAGTCACATATTATTCCACATGAAAATAAATCGATAGACAACAAGATGAGAAAAAAGTTCATACACAAATTGTGAAATGTTTCTTCTTGACTTTTTGCCATCCAAGTTGATTTTGTTGTCTTGAAGAGCTCAAAGGCATGTGGTCCAGATAAGTAGAGATTTTTGGTACTTGTTTTTATTGACTCTGAGAGTCATTTGCCATTAGCTATAATTGAGTTCCTTTGAGTTTTGCTTGTTTCTAACCCAGGCAGAGGTGGTTGCTACTTCCCTTGACATTCAGATTTTGATGTTCTCTTTTGTTTTCAGGGTAAGACGTGACCTTTTGAGGTGACTATAACTGAAGATTGCTTTACAGAAGCCAAAAAAGGTAAATGCAAATGTGGTTTGTGGAATTATGTCTAAGGCTGTAGCTGTTGCCTTCTAGGCATTTTAATTCAGTTGTTGTTTGGTCTGTATTTGTTAAATACACACGTATTTACTTGTGTGCAGGTATGTATATAACATATTTTTGGAGGTCCTATGAAAAAAAGATTGCTCTTAAGAAATGGGCCACAGATTGGTATTTCCCCCCAAATTTTATCAAACTTTCCTCTGTTTGCTGAAGCTGAACTTATTTTTATTTTTCATTTTCATTTTTGCTTGTTGACTTGGTAGGTTTAAAGTTCGAAAGGAATGTTCACATCACAAAAGTGGTGATTTATAAAATGAACTTGCTGCAAGCAGGAGTAACGCATGTCAGTGTTATGTGCTGGAGTGGTCTCATCCAATTGATGTTCATCTGGCGGCTTTATAATCACCTTCTTTCAGAAATTAACAGTCAGGCACCATAGCAACACGCCACATGGATGTAACTGTGGAACGGTGTGGGGCAGATCCCGGTAATGTCAGCACTAGGCTGCCTTGTTCTCTTGACCTTGCATGAAATCAAATGAGTACTTGATTTTAAAATTAGAAGTTTTCAGAGAGACTAATGTAGCTTAATGAATTCAAGCCAAATTTAATTTTCTCCAATTCACTTTTGGGAGGGGGGATGAAAAAGCACTGTGGTAACAATGGTTATGGATGCTACATATTTATTTGGTTTCAAAAGTACCTCTCTGATAAGGATCATCTCATGCAAGATGATCTCGTGGGTCATTTTAACATCTGATGTTTCTCAGGTAGTAGTGTCTTCATTTCATTTTTGAATTTTGGCCTTTAATAGGCCTTTAATAGTTCCATTTGGTTTAGTAGATTTGTACCTGTTTAAAAACAGGCTAAACAAAGCCTTTGTTCAGGTTTTGTGCTAAATTCAGAAAAGCAGCTGAAGCCATTGCAGACATTTAGATTTTAAGGTTTAAAAAATTTATAAATAAAATTCATCATACTTGGTAGTGATATAACACTTTTCTTCCTAGCAGATATGAAATGGGTCTGGTTGCTGGCATTCCTAAGAGGTAGCTAGCAGTTATTATAACTTCCACTTTGCAGACTGGGAAAGTGGTCCCATAGATGATAAGTAACTTATCCAAGGTCATCTAGTATGTTAGAGTAGAAAATAAAAAGAGAACTTGTCCTGGTCACAGTTATATTGACATTTATTATGACTACCTTGGTCTGATGATTTAAGAAAGATTTTGTGGCATTTTTCCCTGATTGCCCTCACTATTGACCATTCACCCACACGCATTTTGTTTAAAATTCAAATTCAATTTGTAAAATTTATCATCTTGTATTCATTTCTGGTTGGCATTGAAAGTTGAAGATCATTATTAAGCCCATATACATTATAATTAAATGGTTATTTTTAAACATTAAGCAACCACAGGCTTCACATTTTATGTATTGGTTCAGTTTTTGAAAATATCCTACTCATTTGAGAGAAAATTAAAAAACAATCTCAAAGGAAATAAAATTATTGCAGTTTTTCTCCCACCTTCACTCCCAGTTTGAACTGTTTTCTTTAGATGAAGAAGCTATAATGCATCCTTATGGATTACATCCATTGTGTCTTACATATTTAGAAATTATTTCTTAGTTCAAAATAAAGCTAAGATGTTATTCGGTTACTTGAAACATATTCATTGGTATCTTTGAAAGTGTATATTTAGGTGATTTAAATATTTACCTAATGACAGCAGCAATTCCTCGCTGAATCCATTCAAAATGACCTTTTTGTAGTATTCAGTATTTGAATTATGTGACTATTAATTAAGGAAGTTGTTAGGAAGATACTGTAAGGGACTTCCTTGAGTTACCAGATGACCGCATTGGTAGAAATATGTTTAATCAGTTCCGCTAAGTGTTGAAATGCTCCCTGACTCCAAACACACAATCCACCCATGCCTGGGTTGTAACATTCAGGGCAAAGATTAGGCTGATGTAACAAGGGGACCCCAACATAAAAAGGCTTAAGTAAAACAGAAGTTTACTTCTCTGTCATAAAACAGTTTGGCCTGTCTAGCTTGGCTGGGCAGGTTCTTTCCATCTGTGTTCTTCTTCTTTGGGACTTTGTCCTTATTTGTATGGCTGAAGTTAGGTTGTTGTCACACTGGGGAGGAGTCCAAAGCAGGAAATTTTATTTTAAGTAAAAGAGTCAGAAATGGCATACATGAACTTATTAACATTCAATTACTAAGATTCTGGTCATAGAGTCCCAACAAGCTTCAAGGGCTGCTGGCAGACGTCTCTACCAGCAGAAGGAACCTGGATGAACCGGAGAACAGATTTTAGGAGACAAGTAGAACACAAGTACTTAATTGATTGAATTGCCTCAATCCAATAATTTCATTAATTCAGTCATACATACAAATGAACATAATTCACAGATGACATTCATTCTTACCACATATATTTATTGATGGTTGTGTGCTGGGTACTGAGATCATAGCACCATGTAAGCAGAACATGGTTGCTGGCCTCACAGGGTTTATATTCGAGAGGGGAAGGCATACACGAATGATAATGATGATGAGTGTTAGGAAGGGCAAGTACTGGTTACTATGGGAAGGCATTCTCAAACAAGGAGACCAAGGTGTCAGGAATTATTTATGTTAGTGTTGTGTGGGAGCTATGTGAATTCACTTCATTTCCTTGTATGCTATTGTGAATGTTATCAAGCGTGTTCGTTTTTTAACAGCCTTATTGAGATATAATTTACATACAGCAAAATTCACCCATTTAAACTGAACTTATTTTCGATAGTTTTCAGTATGTTCACAGAACTTGCAACCATCTAATCTAGTTTAGAACATTTCATCGTCCGAGAAGTAAACCCTAGTAGCTATTAGGGTTTCTTTCTCTGCACTCTGCATTGCCCCCCTCCACCCAGCCCCTGGCAACAACTAATCTAATGTCTGTCTCTATAGATTTTCCTACTCTGGATATTTCACATACATGGAATCATACAGTCTTTTGTGACTGGCTTCTTTCACTTAGCATAATGTTTTTAAGGTTCATCCAAGGCATTTAAAAATTTAAACTGTCTTAAAGCCTCATGAGTTCTTATTCCTAAATCTAACAGAATGGTTGCCTGAAATATTTTTACAAGAGCTGGTATTGGGGGGGAAATTACTACTTTTCATGCTGTGTTTATTTCCATAGACTGACGTGGCCTCTCAACAGTTAAACATCAGAATTTAAATGTTTGCATTTTAAGTTAGCTGTTTTTAAACATTGTTAGCCATAATGCTAAACTAAGTTACTCTGTAAACAAGAGCTGTCTCTCTTGAATGTTAGTTTCAAAGAAAAAATTTTTTTAAATATTGATTTCCAGAGAAATATGCTCAATAGAGTTCGTTTTCAAGCAGAAGTCACTTGTTGAAATGTACATGAAGGCATATTTAGTAGTAAAGACAATATTTGCAGCAATTATCAAGTAGCCATATTTTACACAGTGAACAATCAAAAATACAAAACCAAATAACAAATGGTTTCATCCATTCTTTTTTTAAATTTTATTTTAAGAAACGGGGTCTTACTCGGTTGCCCAGGCAGGAGTACAGTGGTTGTTCCGAGGCACAATGACAGCGTACTACAGCCTTGAACTGTTGGGCTCGAGCAATCTTCTATCCCAAGCCTCCCAAGTAGATGGGACTACAGGCTTGTGGCACTATATCCATCTTTTAAAAAATGATGCTGTTGCTGTTCCATCTGCCAAGGACGCAAATATCCCAGTTGCAGACCTTGAGCATCTTTGAAAGAAGTCCTCAGGTTCGGTGGCAACTTAACAGAGATCTAGGGAATCTAGCCTTTCTTGGGCAATTCAGAAACTTCAAAGAAATTTGAGGCTTAACTGAACAAAAACTAAACCCTGTAAAGTGTAGGCATCTATGTTAACCTTGTGGGCATATCTAGCAACATCCAAGACCTCAAAGGAGCAAATAGTAAATCAGTGATAGAATCCTTATTTTATGAGTTCATTTTGAAAGTTGATGCTGAAGTGACAACTTCTGCTCAGAGCTCAGTTTGGATTTCAAGTTTATGGTTTTTTTTGAAGACTGCTGGTGAGTGGGACTTTGTAAATATAAAATGAAGGTTAACAATAGTCATTTTGCTTTATTCTTCTCTGTCATTGATCTGAACTATTGTACTTCTGTGGATTTTTACTTGGGGGGGGGCAAAAAACATGAGTCTTTCTGTTCTAATCAGATTCACTCTTTTTGCAGTGTAAAAACTTGCAGATTATCCCTTGAATTTTGTATATTAGCATGTGTGTAGTATATAATTAAAGGTAATTAGATGTTTTGTTAATTACCTGACAGTGTGATAAGTTATTTAAAATTCCCTTTTAATTAACAAAACCCTCCCATCTTTGGATGGACTGTGATTATTACAGTCCATGACTGGGCATGGTAATTTAAATGCTCCTCTTTCTCTTTTTCCAGTCCTTTCTTTTTCTGGAGGTCAGGCTCTTTCCCTTTCAGAGGGTCCTGAGCAGTCTCTGGAGGCTAGAGGAAGTATCCTAAAACACATTCATTATAGATTCCATGCTTTAAAGTTTATTTAGACCAGTGATTTTCAAAGTGGGCATTGGAACCAATTTGTGGGTTTAGGATTCAATTTAGTGGGTCGTGCCCAAGACTTAAAAAAAATGGAATAGCATACAATAGAGTAGAATTTTAAAAATCAGAATATATCTCATGTAGTAAGGATTTTGTGTTTATGTAATAAAACTTTTTAACATATAAGTACTGTCTTTGCAGTATAAAAGAATTCTCTCTGCAGGTTGAATTTATTCCTTCATTTGTTCATTTCACCATTTTTTTTTTTTTTTTTTGAGTTGGAGTCTTACTCTGTCGCCCAAACTGGAGTGCAGTGGCCGCTCCCGGCCACCGCAGCCTTGACCTGCTGGGCTCCGGCTATCCTTCCGCCCCTCAGCCTTCCAAGTAGCTGGAATTACAGGCGCGCGCTACCACTCCTGGCTATTTTTTTCTTTTTTATTGTAGAGGTGAGGTCTCGCCTGCCCAGGCGGGTCTTGAACGCGCAGGCTCAGGCAATCCACTCACCTCAGCCTCCCAAAGTGCTGGGATTACAGGCTGAGCCACCGAGCCCGGCTCACATTTTTATTAAATGCCTGCTGTGTGCTAGACCTTGGGCTTAGAAACAGTATCCAACATGGAAGCCACTAGCCACGTGTGGCTGTTGAGTACTTTAAATGTGGTTAGCCCAAACTTAGATTTGCAGTGTCAAATCTACAAAGGATTTAGAAGCCTTTGTATAGAAAAAAGAATGTGAAATATTTGAATAACTTTTCTTTAATGATTACATGCTGAAATGATCATTTTGGATGCATTGGGTTAAATAAAATAAATTCTTAAAATTAATTTCAGCTGTTTCTTTGTACTTTTTAAAAACGTTGTCACAATTACATATGTAAGAGGCATTGTATTTCTGTTGGACGATGATGCGCAAGAAGCGGGGAGCATAGCAGTGAACAGCACAGGTACCAAGCTCTCTGCTTATGGTTTTAGGGCGTGGGGACAGGCAGGGAAGCATCATAAAGAAGGATTTGCTAGCCGGGCTCGGTGGCTCAGCCTGTAATCCTGCGCTTTGGGAGGCTGAGGTGAGTGAATTGCCTGAGCCCGCGGGTTCGAGACTCGCCTGGGCAACTTGGTGAGACCTCATCTCCACAATAAATCAAAAATTAGCCAGGTGTGGTAGCGCACACCTGTAGTTGCAGCTACTTGGAAGGCTGAGGTGGAAGGATCGCCTAAGCCCAACAGGTCGAGGCCACAGTGGCTGGGAGCGGCCACTGCACTCCAGTCTGGGTGACAGAGTGAAGACTCCAACTCAAAAAAAAAAAAAAGATTGAAATATATGCATGAGAGCATGATGGGATAGTGATTATAAATACAAAATAGTTATGTACTTATACAAATCTAAATGGTATAACCTACCACCCATTTAAACTATATGGTATAGTCTGTTGCTCCTAGAATACAAACCTGTACAGCGTGCTACCATATTGAATATTGTAAGCAATTGTACCACAATAGCAAGTATTCATGTATTTAAACATATCTAAACATAGAAAAATACAGTAAAAATACAGTATTTTATTCTTATGAGACCACTGTCATATATGTTGTCTGCTGTCAACTGAAATGTCTTTATGTAGTAAATGACTGTAATATATATTAAAAATGTAGTTACATATTTATTATAAAAGTAATTGTTGAAATTTAATTAATATTTGAATGTATAAAATAAATCAACAATCTTAAAATTATATGTTACTTTGTCCCCATAGTTATGATTATCAAAATCTATAACAAACATTTGTTATAAGTATTGTAAAATTGCAGAATTTTTATTGCATTATAAAATGGTAGTATTGTCAACAAATGTGGAGTGACATTAAAAGTATTGGCTACATAAAGGGTATTCATTATAAAGTTTTGTATGATGATTAAGTAATTTTATGAATTTCATAGGACACAAAAATGTTCCTTATGGAGGTAATGGAACAAAATTGTCTATTAACATTAAGGTGTTATTTCAACTTAAACAACTGTTCTTGGAAGTATATGATTAAGGTTGAAATGTATGTGTTATAGCATTATGGGATAGTGATTATAAATCATAGTTATGTCTCTTGAAAACTATGTATGCCATTTATATACAGATACATCTTTATTCCTTAAGAATTTATCCATTTTTCTTTCTTCCTTGTCAAAGTTCATCTAAAAAATCATTTTACAATAGGAGAGAACAAAGATTAACCTCTGGAGAAATCAAGGAAGATTTTTATGGAAAACATGAATACGTTTATCTTTGTGAAAGGGCTTAAAAATAAATACTTTAAACAGAAATTTAGAAAGCAATAAGAGGTAAATCAGTAAAGTGTAACATGAAAGAAAACAGGGGAAGAGAAAATGTTAAGAAGAAAGGACATTTGAAAATGCAGTAGAAGAGATAAGAGGATGAAATTTACATTGAGAAAATTACAATGAATGTATCAATTTTTAGACTGTTCATTAACTTCAGGAGAGTAATATCTTTATTCTGACAAGCTAAATACTAAATAGAAACAGACTGATGACACATTGAAAAATTATACTAATATTTTTTACAAGAAAACCTTTTTTATTGAAGCATAACATACATACAGAAAATTGCACAAATTATATATATAGCTCAGAGATTTATTCCAATATGAACACACCCATGAACCAATAACCCAGTTAAAGAATTTTAATGTTACCAATACAATCAGATAGACCCTTTTGTGTCCTTCTAATTCTTACCAATCTTTCCTCTCAAAAGCTAACCACTACCCTGATTTTTAATATCATTGGTTTGTTTTGCCTATTTTGGAACTTCATACAAATTGAAAAGGAAATATATAGTATTTGGTGTTTGGCTTCTGTTGACCGATAGTATGTTTGTGAGATTCATCAATTATCTTGCAAGCAGTAATGGACTGTTTATTTTCCTTCTTATATAGTTTTCCACGGTATGAATGCTTCATAAGATATGTTTTATTCTAAAATTGACAACCATTTGAGTTGTTGAGCAGCAGATAGCTACTCTACTTCCTGAGTTTGCTTGTGAACAGTCCCTTCATTACTAAAGACTCCGTAAACTTGAGTTCCTGCAATGTTCATCTCTTCTCTACAAAGCTTTCTTTGACACTGAGGAATTTTTCATAGTTATGTGCAGGCACAACCCAGAACAGAATATGAGGAAATTTGTATTTCTAGGAGCAACTATCAACCCATGAGGAACAAAGCTAGGGAATAAATGTCATTTTTTGTTTTGTTTTTTCTTTTTATCTTTCTACTGGACAATTCTGAGCTGTATTACACATATGTATCAGAGGGCCCCAGAAGATTGGTCTCCAGTTGCCCACTTTTGTAATTTTCTTTTTCATCCCTACCTCAATTTCACCATTTTTTCACTTGTACTACACAAGTGACCCACCTCACCCAAGTCCTTATCTTTGTGAAAAGTCTGTGAGGAGCCAAAACTAAAGCAGTTATCTCCAGAAGTCACCTTGGAAAGAGGACCTCAGAGGTTGATTCTAAAATTTTGATGGCGGGATGGTAACAAAAGACACCTTGCTGGCAATAAATAGAGTGATCACAACACCTAACATGCTGTCACATTATAACTGGTGAGACATTTTCTGTTAATGGATGGTGATGAATGATAGGAAGAAAGCATTTGTTATGCAAATATTCTGGAATTTGAAAGCAGTTAAGGCTAGAATTGTAGATTTGGCTGCCTTTTGTTAACTTATTTAGAAAGAAGAGAAGATAAAAACACATGCTAAATATTTTTCTTATATTAGTTTTTGTATTTATATTTTTGAATCTCTTTGCTCTAATACTAATATTTTCTTCTGAAATATTTTTCCAAGAAATTATCTTTCTTCAACTATGTCTAATAAGCTATTAAACCCATTTTATTTTAAGTTATGTTTTAATCCTTAAATTTCCATTTGATTTATTTTTACAGTTTTTACTTTACTCTTAAATTTCTCCATGAATGTTTTCATTTCTTGAACAAGTTAATCACAATTTTTTATTTTTATTTTTATTTATTTATTTATTTATTTATTTTGAGTTGGAGTCTCACTCTGTCGCCCAGACTGGAGTGCAGTGGCGGCTCCCGGCCACCGCAGCCTCGACCTGCTGGGCTCTGGCGATCCTTCCGCCTCAGCCTCCGAGTAGCTGGAATTACAGGCGCGCGCTACCACGCCCGCCTAATTTTTTGATTTATTGTAGAGATGAGGTCTCGCTTGCCCAGGCGGGTCTCGAACAATCAGGCAATCCACTTACCTCAGCCTCCCAAACGCGCGGGATTACAGGCTGAGCCACCGAGCCCGGCTAATCACAATTATTTTAAGGTCCATAACCCATAATTCAATTAGCTTTATTTTCTTTGAGTCATTTCCTAATTATTATTCTCTTGCTTTGTCTATTATTCTTTTGATTTCTAAGTCCTTTTGAATGGTTCATGGTTTTTAATTGATTACTTAATATAATTTATAAATAATTGCACACATCATTTTAGGTCATGAAATGTCAACCTAAAGGAATAAACTGAGGCAAAAAATATATATTAAATAGTTTACTTGAGCCAACATGAGTATGTCTGCCCCAGAGACTCAGACCCAAGTAAACTTGAATAGGAGTTCCACTTGACCTTTGTTACAAACAGGTTTTTAAAGGCAAAACAGAGAAGTAGTAGACTGAAGCAGTGTTATATGTCAAAAATTCTCATTTGTTTACAGAAATGACATTGATTAGTGGTTGGTTATTCCTTGTTGAACTCTAGGGTAAGAGTTATGGTGTCCAGTGTGTAACATTGTTAGGTTGATTTACAGCTATTGGTGTTAGCAATCAGTCTCGAGTCCACATAACAAGCAACTTTAAGATATGGCACCAGCCGGGATCGGTGGCTCAGCCTGTAATCCCGCGCCTTGGAAGGCTGAGGTGAGTGGATTGCCTGAACCCGCGGGTTCGAGACCCGCCTGGGCAGGCGAAACCTCATCTCTACAATAAATCAAAAAAAAATTCGCCGGGTGTGGTAGCGCGCGCCTGTAGTTCCAGCTACTCGGAAGGCTGAGGCGGAAGGATCGCCGGAGCCCAGCAGGTCGAGGCTGTGGTTGCCGGGAGCGGCCACTGCACTCCAGTCTGGGCGATCGAGTGGGACTCCAACTCAAAAAAAA
>CAUYQG010197354.1:0-12183 GCA_963574415.1 Tarsius wallacei | reverse complement strand
TGCTGGGCTCTGGCGATCCTTCCGCCTCAGCCTTCCGAGTAGCCAGAATTACAGGCACGTGCTACCATGCCCAGCTGATTTTTTTTTTTTTTGATTTATTGTAGAGATGAGGTCTCACCAAGTTGCCCAGGCGGGTCTCGAACCTGCGGGCTCAGGCAATCCACTCACCTCAGCCTCCCAAGGCGCGGGATTACAGGCTGAGCCACCGAGCCCGGCTCCTTCTTTCCTTTTTAAATGAATTTGATACTGGCTAAGTATGTATGACTTGACACTAAATGAGTCCATTTTTATATAAATTTTTTTTGTTTTTTTTTTAAATTGGAATCTCACTCTGTTGCCCAGGCTACAGTGCCGTGGCACACTCACAGCCACCCCAGTGTCAACCTGCTGGGCTGTGGCAATCCTTCTGCCTCAGCCTTCCAAGTAGCTGGAACTACAGTCACGTGCTACCATGCCCGGCTAATTTATTTATTTATTTATTGTAGAGACGAGGTCTCACCAAGTTGCCTGGGCTGGTCTCAAACCCACCGGCTCAGGCAATCCACTTTCCTTGGCCTCCTAAAGTGCTGGAATTATAGTCTGAGCCACCGAGCCTGGCCATAAATATTTTTTTAAAAAGGCAAAATTAGCCTATGATGTTAGAAGTTAGATTGGTGGTTACCTCTGAAGGAAGGGAAGATGGGGAAGGGGTCTAGGGGGCTGGCAATGTCCTGCTCCTCTATCTGGATGCTAGTTATAGAGATATGCTCACTTTGTGCGTATTTATCAAGCTATACACATACAACGTATGTATTTTTCTGCATATATGTCACACTTAAACAAAAAGTTCCAAAAATATATATAGTACCTAATCATGGCAATCCACAGAAATGCAAAATCTCATCAAGAAAATATCTTTTAGATACAGGTTTCTTGCTTTTAAATTTACACGTTAAAAATAGTCTTGCAGAGTTCAATGTAACATGTTGTGTGTAAATAAAATTATGAAATAAAGAGGGAAGTTTTGCAGTCTACCACTGTTAAGAATGGCCACTGAATCACTAGATCAGCCTTCTAGGGAAATGCTCGAGTTTCCCAGTCTTTTGGTATTACCCATGTCTACACGACTGGTCAGAGAATGATGTAACTGATACATGCTGAATATGTTGAACCATCAATATTTCAGTTCTGTTTGGCTTTTGGTAACTAGGCATAGTTACTAGCACAGCACTTTGAAAAATGGTATGGCAAAAAGACTGCAACTCTTAAGTAAAGGCAGATCTGTCCACAAACATGTAATATTCATGAGTAGACTCAACCAGCAAAACCTTGATTATTTTAGGTTACTGGCAGCATAAGACATTAGAGATAGGAGGGGCCACTGTTTAAAGATGAGGGAAGTGAGGCCCAGAGAGATTAAGTGGCTTGCTTAAAGTGGCAGAGCTAGTTAATGAAAGAGCTAATGGTTAACAATTAATGGTATTCTCATTTCCGAAGTCAACCACAGAACAATTGGTCCTCTTTATTTATTACTGGCTGTTTACTATTACAAAGACTATTTTACCTTGGTTCTAGAAATGGGAATAATTCATGCAGAAAACTTCCTCTCCCAGGGACTTAAGTATTCATAATTATATACAGGATGCATTTTTGGCCGTATATTATCAAGTTGCTAACTACTTCCTATTAAAACAGAAGGAATCTATCTGTACTTATAGAAAATTTTTATCTCATCCCAAATTTTGTCTTACATGAATAAAAAGTGGTGTAAGAAATAAGCAAGGCAACAGTAGAGTTACTGAAAATGCTAGTGAGATGAATTTGAAACTTGCCGTGGGACTGGCAAGGCCTACAGAGACTCTCAAAGACGGCACCATCTAAGAAGTCTGAAGGTCAACTGATCAATGCCATTAGCTAAAAAACAAAAACAAAAACAAACTTAACTGAAAACTGAACAAGAAAAATATTACTCTAAATGTTACCTCACAAGCATTCAGAGCGACCCAAAAATAAATAGAAAGTTTAAACAAGCCATTAAATTCTCCTCCTTGAGTGGTTTCACGGTAAACACAAAGCAAAACAAAAAAATACTCACAGAGGCTCTCAGAAATTCACTGAGCATTTGGAAGGGGTCTCCACAGGAAGGTCCCAGAGACCTTATGTTTTATCCTCCACTGTGGGATCATGGGTGGTATCAGTGAGCTTTCCCACTCTAGTCCTCTTTGAGCTTGGGATCAAGAGGAAGAGAGAAGGGATTGAGAGGGACAAGAGGACTATGTCTGCCTATCTACAAACATCACTGGCTACCAAAGGCACTTTCCCCTTCTCGAAGAATTGAAACAGATAAAGCAGTGGTCTCTAACCTTTTTGGCATCAGGGACCAGTTTCATGGAAGACAATTTTTCCATGGGGGAGGGGGATCATCAGGCACTGGATTCTCTAAGGAGAGCACAACCTAGAGCCCTCACATGTGCAGTTCACAATAGGGTTCCCACTCCTATGAGAATCTAATGCTACCACTAATCTGACAGGAGGCAGAACTCCACTCACCCACCGCTTACTTCCTGCTGTGTAGTCTGGCTCCTAACAGGCTAAGGACTGGTACCAGTCCCTGGCCTGGGGGTTGAGGCCCCCTGAGATAAAAGAAACCTACTACAAATTATGTTCATAGCCCAGCTGATGTCAACCTTTTCTTTTCTTTTTGCCTCTTGATTTTGGACAGATGGTTGTTCATACTCTTAAGTCAAGCTATGAGAAAAAACATGAATATGTAGATACATATGAATATAATAAACACATGTGTAAATATACATGTGTATATAGACACCCATGTCTAACACTAAGCGCAATCATGTGACCAAAAAATGAGTAACTTCATAGTTACAAAATAAACAATGTCAAAACATGAAAAAAGTAAAACACATAACAATAGACTCCAGCAAGAACAAGTGCAAGCCAAGCATGCGTGCAGCATGGACGACAGAGCTGTGGGCTGCTTTACCTGCTGCGGCACAGTCTGTGAACTGTTCCCCGATAGTTGCTAACAACAACTCTTTCCAAACTGTGGACTGATGTGGGGAAAGAATGAAAAACAAAAACAAAACAAAACACATATGCATTTTTAGACAATCATCTTTAGGAGCTGAGCACATTTCATTTTAATGTCACATGTACATTCAGTGTTCATAGTTGAAACCTGCCGATATCTCCAAATCATCGGTCAATGTTACAACAATGGCATATGTTATACTGGTTTATAAATAACTTCACACAGATACAAGTGATCCAAAGTCTTCTGAAAACTAATCTGTGGTAAAATTCAGGAGAATGGGGAGAAATGCATTCAAATGACTTAAAATTTCCAATTTCCTTACTTCTCAAGGGTTCAAAGTGCATAACTGATTATATTTGAAGGCTAATAGCAAAATCATTCCCTTAAGTACCTTCTTCTGTTTTTCTTACAGCTTATAAGATACTTCAAAAGTTACACAAGTAAAGAACACTTTGGGGAATTTCTTGTTTATTTACTACTAGAGACTTGAAGAATTCCATTCTCTTGTGGCAGATTGTTTATGCTAGGCGATAGAACTTTATGTATGAATGTATGCAATTTCCCTGGAAGTATTTGTATATGTTCTGCTCTACCTCCCACCAATGAGAAACACTGGAGTGTTTTCTACTCATAAGCTATTAATGTCATCCAGTAAATAGCCAGAACCCACTCACAGGTTACTGAAGCCTAAAAGTTCCTCCAGTTATTCCCCTTGAAAAGTTCTTGATCCCATTTATCCTTCTTGCCATGGTTCACAGGCTCCAAAGTCTCTCAGACTGGGTTTGAATCCAGAGAGGCTGTTTACTATCTGTGACCCAGGCAGGTTATTAACCTCTCTGCGCATCCATTTCTTTAAGTGAGCGAGAAATAGCAATAGGGTTGAACTCCCAGGGTTTTTGTGAGTAGGCTGTTAGTCAACAAACGCATTCAAAGGGCTTAGCACAATAACTGCAATAAAAGGGCTCAACATTTAAGATCTACCCCATAAATAGCTACATGGTTGCTCTATGCCATGTGCTTAAGACATATTAACTATAATAACCGTGTTTAGTATTATGTCCTCACAGGCTTAAAGTAGGCTAGCTGAATTTTTAACCACAGCCATGGCAGTTAACTAGAGACTGAAAAGTGGTCTCTCACCCTCAAGGAGGTTTTTCTTTTCTCTTTCTTAGACCCTCTCTTTTGGTCTGCTAGTCTCCCATCTACAAATCATCACTTCTATTTTCTGTCTGTCCAGTTGGGGTCCTTTACTCTGCTAGTGACGAAGCTGAAAGTGGGGAGAAGAAGTTAGGGGAAGGGAAACTTAACCCTTCTGCTTTGGGTTAAATTCACACAAGGTTGGCCCATAAGACTCCCACTGATCAATGATAAAGAGCAGGGTGAACTTGGGATGAGGGCACTTCTACAGACTTGAAAGTGTTATTATTTGTGTCTGAATGTAGCCAAGTGAGCTCATAAGGAGAAAAATGGCAAAACTGTCTTTCAGCCACTTTTCAGTGAATGTTGGCATCATGATTGCTTCTACTGGAGTTCAAAGTCCAGAGTGAGTAAATAAGGAACGTGAAAAGTCTTCTCTTATATCTTCTACTCGCTCTCTTTTTTAGGAGGCGCGTGAAGGGCTTTCCTATGCCTTGCCTGGTTGATATTTGCTCCCCTGATATTTATTACTATGTGTGCCAAATAACAGTGAAATCTTGAAGCTATACATCTTGACAAATAGGTTGCACCTTTGTTAAAGAAATCTAGTTATATCTTTAGGTTTGTGCTTATAGGGAAATGACTGCAGCTCAAGCATGTGAATCCCTGGAGACATTTCAGTTATTTGAGCTTATTCACATGAAAGAAACCATGAAAAGGTGAGACTGGGTAGCATTTTCCCTTTGTCCATTTTCAAAGAAGCTTGTTAGGTTACCAAGGTTTACGATAACCAATTTTAATGTTCATGTTCATTTTCAGTCAATATGATAATTAGAGTCCACTCCTGGGAAATTTTGAGGCTTGGCCACTGCAAACCAGCATCCCACCAGCTCGTCACACCAATCAGGCTCTCATCAGCCCCAGAGGGAAGCAGGGCATAGCCTCTCATGAAAACCCAAAGAATGGTGAGGTGCCAAGCTTCCTCATTCCCCGTGCTGGTCATTCTCAGAACTGTTTTTGCCCCCCCTTCTGCCCCCCTGTGGAAGAAGAATAAGCCTTTAGTGGGAAGGATCCTGCTTCCTACTATGTAAAACCAACCTCTATGTGTTAGCGGTGGCTGGAAGGTAATGACTTCTGTAAAGAAAATCAATCAAGCTTTTCTGTAAAGTTTACATTTATTCTTGTGAACTACATGGTACACTCACGCAATTCCACCATGTTTATAGAGAAGCACAATTAATACATTTTCAAGGTGACATTGTCAGGCAGAAAATCACCAAGGTCAGAACAGAATTTTTCACCCCCAGGCCTGTTCAAAGACTGCCAGTTAGACAAGCTGTCTGAAAAGCACAAAATGCTCATCACATGTAGTCAACAACAGCCCCAAGCTTAGCCAGTTGTGGGAAAAGACCAAAAGACACCTACCGTGCTGTCCTTGGGGACTTTCATCTTCCATACACCGCCCTTTGCATTACTCTCCTCTTCCCTGGACCAGAGACCAACACTGAAAGTTATACTCAAGGATTAAGTGATCCTATATACATTTAGGTTAAGCATTTCCACATACATTTAGGATAACAACAGATGACCTTAAAAACAAAAGTGATTGGACATTTTTCTTTGTTTTTGTTTAATTTTTAATTACTATAGGTGCATAATAGTTGTATATATTTATGGGGTATGATGCTTTAATACAAGCATACAATGTGTAGTGACCAAATCAAGGCACTTGGAGTATCCACCACCTCAAGTGTTTATCATTTCTTTGTATTAGGAACATTCCAATTCTACTTTTTAGTTATTTTGAAACAATAAATTATTGCTAACTATAATCATGCTATAGTGCTACTTTACACTGAATTTTATTCTTCCTATCTAACTGTATTTTTTAACCCATTAATCTCTCTTTATCCCCACTCCTCGCTACCCTTCCCAGTCTACAGAAACCATCATTCTACTCTCCACCTCCTTGAGTTCTTTTTTTTAGCTCCCACCTATCAATGAAACATGAGATATGAGGAGGGACTAAAAAACCCCCTGTAATTTGTTTATTAAAAGATTGTGTATCTACTCTTCCATGTTTAAACTTCAACCACTTTCAAAATACTCTCCATTTGATACAATACACCTATCAAGACACTTTTTCCACTGCTCAAAACAGTTTTTGAACTCATCAGTTCTGATGCCTCTTAGTGCTTCTGCTGTTTTTTGTTTCACCCCTTCCATATTGGCAAAACATTGCCCTTTGAGAACTTTTTTCACCCAGGGAAACTAAAAAAAAAGTTGCTTGGGATGAGATTGGGTGAATGGGGGGGGGGAGCATGGGGATCATGCTGTTTTTGGTCAAAAGCGGCTGAACACTCAATGTGGTGTGGGCAGGTGCACTCACAAATTGCCTATCAAAAAATGGGCAAATGCGTTGAAATAATCTCCAAAAAAAAAAAAAAACTTCTTGAAGGTGAACACAGACTCTTACAGCAACACTAGCTGGTAAACTGATGCTGATGGGTTCCTAGAATACTTACCTAGCAGCAGAAGCCTGTAATAGGAGGGGCCTGCCCTCCAAAAGATAATTCTAGTTTTTGGGGGGTCCCCCCCATCTCATATCTGTCTTTCTGTGCGTGGCTTACTTCACTTAACATAATGTCCTCCAGTTCCATCCATGTTGTTGCAAATAACAGGATTTCATTCTTTTTATGACTGAATAATATTTCATACATATATGTATACCAGATATCTATATCTTTATATCTATTTCTATCTATCTACCTATACACACCAGGTATATATATATATGTATACAGATATAGATACATATATAGATAGATAGATAGATAGACAGACAGATATAACATTTTCTTTATCCAGTCATCTGCTGATGGACCCTTGGGTTGATCCCATATCTTGGCTATTGTGAATAGTGCTACAATAAACATAGGAGTGAAGATATCTCTTTGATATACTGATTTATTTTTTCTTGGATCTATACCCAGCAATGGGATTGTTGGATAGTATGGTAGTTCTATCTTTAATTTTTTTTTTTTTTTGAGTTGGAATCTCACTCTGTCACCCAGACTGGAGTGCAGTGGCCGCTCCCGGCCACCGCAGCCTCGACCTGCTGGGCTCCAGCGATCCTTCTGCCTCAGTCTTCCAAGTAGCTGGAACTACAGGCACGCGCTACCACGCCTGGCTAATTTTTTGATTTATTGTAGAGATGAGGTCTCGCCAAGTTGCCCAGGCGGGTCTCGAACCTGCGGGCTCAGACAATCCACTCACCTCAGCCTCCCAAAGCATGGGATTACAGGCTGAGCCACCAAGCCCGGCTTATTTTTAGTTTTTTGAGGAACCCCCGTACTTTTCTCCATAGTGGCTGTACTAATTTACATTCCCGCCAACAATGTATGAGGGCTCCCCTTTCTCCACATCCTCACCAGCCTGTCTTTTGTATGAAAGCCATATTAACTGGGGTGAGATCAGGCATTTTTCAATAAATTCTCCTCCAGTCTTTTTGTTGGGAACAGAAGCACATGAAAGAAAAAGGGGCTGGGATGGGGAAGGAAGAAAGTGGGATTCAGCAGTTACATGGGCAGGGAGAGTGATGAGACATGAAGTTCTCATCCTCAAGGGGGTGGTGTTGAGATACTCTCTAGACTCTCTGGGGATGAACAATTAATATAACTGCTTTCCATGTGTGAAGGCCTTGACATTTCACTATCGTACTCCTGACACTCTAATTTGATTCTCATATCAACCTTGTATCGTAGGCCAAATAGTGTCCCCGTGATGAGCATCTATTGTGTTTCCCTCTTTAATAACTTCCCTTTCTCTACAAAGAACACCCCAATTTCCCTTTAAAGTGCCACCTGTCCCTTAGTCTTATATCAGACACACTCTGTCCAAGATATAGGGTGTTCTGGATTGCACGTTTTTGCCCTCCCAAAATTCATATGTTGAAACCCTAACCTCTGACAGGGTGGCGTGAACAGGTGGGGCCCTTGGGAGGTATTTAGGTTATAAGGGGAGAGCTACCATGACAGGACTAGTGTCCTTATAATTCTATAGTCTATACTCAGATAGAATTGATTCCATATCCTAGCTTCAAAGATGGGCTTATAACCCAGACTTGCCTATGAGAATAATGTTTCTGCATAGTCTCTGTAATTGGCCAGAGATGGAAAGGTAACCCAGAGTGAGCCAACGAGGACCAGCCCTGAAATTTTATTGGGATTGGTGAAGGTTGACGTTGATAAACTAGCAGGGTGTAAGACCAGAGCTTATTAAGGCCACTTTGCCATGACATATAGGAAAAAATTAAACCTAAAATCAGGCCTAAAAATGAAGCCAACAAAGAAGAAAACAAAGCAAATCTGATGAAGAATGTGTCCGGATCCACTGGAAATGAGTTCTACCAGTGAACTTCTCAGTTACAGGTTCAAAAAAATTCTATTTTGTGCTCCAATTAGATTTCTGTCATTTGCTACTAAATGAACTGAGATACATTTTCATTTTGCTAATGAGTAAATAACTCAGAAAGGTTGAATGATATGACATAAGGATTACTAATTGGGACTCCAGCCTGGGCAAACTAACTTACTAACCATTTTCAACACTACATCAAGCTATTAAAGGAGGAAGACACTTCCCTCTAGATCCTGGGCCATGGTCAGAAGCACAGACTTTCTATGTGGTTCATGTGAGACACATATCTCAGGTGATACGATTTTCTATGAGGTTCACAACCATTCCCCTCCCACCTTGACCTCAAATTACAAATTAGACACTTACCAAAGTGGTCGCCTCTCTCCTCTCATTAAATGATAACTACATCTCAAAGGCAGGCTAGTCACAGGAGGGATGTTATTGTATACACTCCAGAATATCTTTAAAAGAAAACACTTAGTTTAATATACCAAGTATTGATTTACTATCATGCTAGGATATAAAATTAATGCATTGAATAAAAAAAATTGATTCTCATTAAGTTTTATCCATTCCAATTAGATTTTTCTCCAATATTCGTTCTAATTTTCTGCTAGCACTAAAGAATGTTCCTTGCTGATGCCAGGTCAAGTTCTATGTTTCAGGAAGCTATGGTTATTAAGCAAATATTTCTATGTAACATGTGTATGTGTAAAACTGGAAAGGACCTTGCTAATGATTTTTCTGGCAGGTAGATGGTATCTACTGAAGCCTTTAATACTGAATATCTGTACAGCAGCATATTTGTTTATAGACTTTGTCTTCTCTCTAAGCCTGGAAGGAATCTGTGATGCTGTGGTTTGGGGCCTAGGAGTATAAAGGAGGGGGCAAAGAGGAACCACCTGAGGCTCTCTGGCCTCCATCTCCCCTCCTAAAAGAACTAGAAACAGCTCAGGTGCTGAAACAACATGCTAAGATACAGGGTGTTATGGATTGCATGTTTGTGTCCTCCCAAAATTCAAATGTTGAAACCCTAACCTTGGTTAGGGTGGTGTTAACAGGTGTGGCCCTTGGGAGGCAATTAGGCTAAGAGGGTAGAACTATGATGACAGGAGTAGTGTCCTTATAAGAAGAGGAAGAGAGCTAGCCCTCTCTCCACCACAAAGTGGAGGATACAAGGAGAGGGTGGCCATCTGTAAACCAGGAAGGGGGCCCTCACCAGGGCCTGACTTGATGGTAACTGGTACCCTGATCTTAGACTTCAAGCCTCCAGTATGGCGAGGAACAAAGGTCTGTTGTATAAGCTGCCCAGTCTATGGTATTCTGTTATAGTAGCCTGAACTAAGACACAGGATAATTGGAAAACAGAAACAGTTTATATAAAAATAATAAAGTAAGAGTAATAGAAACAGAAAGGACAAGTGGTATTGAGCATTCTGTGTGCCAGGCTTTGTTCTATAAACTTTTACATGTTAATGTATTTTGTTGTAATGACAACCTTATGAGGTGGTATCATCCTTGTTTTATAGATAAGGACACAAGGAAGAGATATATAGATAAGAACACAAGGAAGAGATGAACTTGCCCAAGAATCACTGTTTGGTCTTACCATTAGGATTAGGATGAGGACTGAGGCCATGAGGAAGAAAACGCTTCCCAGTTCATTAGGAACGGGTGATAGAATTACTCTGCATACAATTGTATGCATGGAATTGCTGAACAAACATGACCACAGGAACCTTCTGGGTGGTGAGGTAAGGAAAGGGTGATCACGTGGGTCTGAGGAAAATAGTGCAAGTAACAGAACAATTAGAAAAATGAATCCTAGGGCTGCACGAATTGAGTCACATGGGTAGAATGGAATCTTATCTATATCAAATGATAATCCTGATAAATTATTCCAGGCGTTTTTGTGTAAAATAAATAAATAAATAAACCTGAATTGATTGCAAACGTAGCAATGAAGAAACCTACATGATGGCAGATTTACTGAGAATCTACTTTGGTTTCCTTCTAACTGAAATGATGCTAGAGTAGGGAGCAGTTGAAAGTAGAGTTGGAACAAAAGAAGCTCTTCAAACACTTATCTGGCCTTATGGAGGTACTTATCCTATAAATGTGCAAATAATAAGATTACATCAATACTTCAGTGTTTGCCCATGGTATGAGTGAAAATAGGTAGAGCTAGAATTTGAACCCAGGGAACTTGATTCTGAAACCCCTGTTTTTAATCACTCAGCTATTTTACTTGAATATATTACTACATGTTTTAAGCATATCTTTCTCCAATCTTGGAAGCCATGGACCAGATCATGGAGTCACCAAAAGACAGACAGACACTGTTGAAGAGGACTTTCGCCAGCAAGATACCCTTCACTCCAGTGAGTTTTGACTAGCTGTCTTTACTCCAGCCTGAGAGCCCCCTGCTACGATGGGGCAGTAACCTCTGTAGAACGTATGGCCAAAAGGATGATAAAATAAAAACCCCTACCTAACTAAAACCAAGAGGACTTTGGTGCTGGAAAACTTCAAGTCTCCGAAAAGGCATCCCAAAACAAAGTTCCTGTCCTTACACCCTGGTGAAAGTTCTTGAATCCTGACTTTTTACTAGGCAACCTTTTACATATTTGAGGTGTGTGAAGCACCTTGAAAAAATACAATAAAACGCTTCTTCCATCCCAAGGTTGGAAAAACACTCTAAAGACTGTGCTAAGGACTGTAGCATTAGAAGCTTCTCTTGAAAACAAAGACAACTGATTTTGTTTGCCTTGGCAAATTTGACAGGGAGAGATTACAGCCCGAGAAGATACAGTGATTGACTTAACATATTTATTTAAGCACATATTTGCACATTTGTGTAAGAACACAAAATAGGAACAAAATTAAAAAGTCACACCATTAAAAAGAGCCGCCTTTTAAAAGTATGTGGCATTAAATCGGTCCATTTCCTTGGTGCAAACCCCATTCAATACATGGGCTATCTGCTGAGTATGTCTGATGGAGACATAGCTAGAGGAAGGGATTTTGCATTTCTTAGTTCCTTAGACCTTCTTCCTCCCCTGTGGAAGTGAAAGTGCTGTTACAGTGGAAGCCTGGCTATTCATGATTATACTCTCTGTCACAAGTTTGACACTGAAACACCTAACTTTTACCACAGATAAAACCTTGCAAACTGATTTCAAAAGCCATTAGGCTTATAGTTAATTTTATCTGGCCAGCAAATAGGAGGTTGCAGTAAAAGTAAAACTAAGCACAATGTTTATTCGTGATGGTTAAGTGTTTTTTTCCAAAGGACTAGGAGAGGTGTAAAAGCTGGGCATCATCCATGCAGCCAATACTTGTTACCACCAGTTGTGGGCGGGGCACTGTGCTGAGTCCTTAGGGAGCTAAGCTGAAGGTGGAAGGGTCAACCTCAGACCACGGAAATCTACTCCTTCAGGGGTAAGTTCTTTTGTTTTTTGAGTTGGAGTCTCACTCTGTCGCCCAGACTGGAGTGCAGTGGCCGCTCCCAGCCACCGCAGCCTCGACCTGCTGGGCTCCGGCGATCCTTCCGCCTCAGCCTTCCAAGTAGCTGGAACCACAGGCGCGCGCTACCA
>CAUYQG010197353.1:0-24665 GCA_963574415.1 Tarsius wallacei | reverse complement strand
GAGTGCAGTGGCCGCTCCCGGCCACCGCAGCCTCGACCTGCTGGGCTCCGGCGATCCTTCCGCCTCAGCCTTCCAAGTAGCTGGAACTACAGGCGCGCACTACCACGCCCGGCTAATTTTTTTTTATTTATTGTAGAGATGAGGTCTCACCAAGTTGTCCAGGCGGGTCTCGAGCCCGCGGGCTCAGGCAATTCACTCACCTCAGCCTCCCAAGGTGTGGGATTACAGGCTGAGCCACCGAGCCCGGCTAAAGATTGCAATATTTTTAATGGATTGGACCAGGTCTTTCATTACCTTGCCCTTCAAGGGGAATTTTTGCTCTTTGATTTCTTTCTTTAAAATTGTTTCATTTTTAAAATTGTTTTGGCTTAGGATGAAGGGGTGAACAGAAGAGGATTCTTAGGGAGCCATAGAAGGAGGTAGGATTCATCTTCACCCTTGGTGCTCAGTTTGTTATATGATGCTCCAATTGGGAACACATTTTAAAACTTTCTATTAAAAGTTAAAAACAACCAATGTTTTTTAAAAAGTAGTGTTTTACAGTTACTTATAAGTAGCTTACAACTCCATCATTGCAGTATGGCTATTTTCATATAATATATATAATATAATATTATATTATTCATACATACATTATATATGAAAATATGTTATTCAAATGTATTACTTTTTTATTAAATTTGATTGCATTATTATATTTGATTATAATATTATGTGCTATTGATATTATATTCTATTTACTTGAATATATGAAAAGTATATTTGCATGGAGAAGGCTATATATATGACTATATATATGAAAATATGTATAGTCTTTTCCATACAAGTATACTTTCATATATAATAACATTATGTTTTTATTTTTTGTGTTTACATAGTTGTATTAGGTCAGAGGAATCTAGGAGTCCTGGCTTGGGTGGCAGTCCATGAGTATCTTTTATTTCCAATCCTCTGATGAGATTACTGAGAAGGTTGGACAAATGACATCTCTGGCTAGAAGGAAAAGGGACCTCAAACAGCTAGACCTCGGACTAGCTACTGCAGTTACCAGGCTGAAGAGGAAACACTATGTCGCACTAGTGTGTGTAATGCCAGGAGAAGGAGGTAACAAAACACAGAAAATTTGCACCACAGCAGATGCATTTAAACATGACTGTTAAAACTATTAAGAAAGCCAATGGAAATAGAGACATATAGTAGAGATTTCTGTTAGTTAAACACTCACTTCTGGCTACTAAGTTAAATTGCTTCTGTGTTTAAGAGCTATTTGAATTTCTGTTTGTTATGTGCCCTTTGACAATTTTTCTGAGTTATAGCTGGTCTTATATAGTGAGAATGTTAATCCTTTCAGTCTCACTTTATGACGCTTCCTATTTATGAAACTTTTCATTTCATTTTTACGTAGCCAAATAGTCTAGTATTGTCATTTGTTACTACGTTTGTTATTTTAATGGATCAAGAGTTTTCTTCACCTGAAGATTTATTAAACATCTACATAAAATCGTCTGTTCTTTATGGTGGTTTTATTTTTTACATTTATTTGTAAAGTCCATGTGGAACTTGTTTGTTATGTATAATAAAATAAGCAAATAAATAGAGAAAGAACCTCACATTATAAATGACCATTAGCATACTTTTGCTAATAATGGATTATTTACTTTTGATAAATTCTTAGTGTCACTGGTCAAAAGAATCTTTGGTTCTTAGCGAAATTTTCTAGAAAAATTATATTAACTGAAATGCAACTAATAATAAATATTGTTGGCAGTTCTGTAAGGCTTTGCTTTGTATACTTTTATACTCCCTTCCCTTCCCATAGCAGAGATGTGCTGCCAGGAACATGTATGATGTGATTTATGGGAACAAGGACTGTTTTTGTTTGTTTTTTTTAATGATCCAGAGATCTTTTATTTTTGACACCTATTAAGCCATGAATTCATAGGGAATAGGTTCCAGAAGCTCAGGCTCCTTTCCATTGGTTCTCACAAAGTGTGCTTCTCTGGGTGGAGCAGGCTGGGCTTCAGCTGAACCCGCGTGCCTTTCTCCTTAGCTTCCTTCTTTTTCTGGTCATTTTCCTTCACGCGTTTCAGGAAGCTATCTTGACTCTTCGAGTGCTGAATATGCTCAATATGCTCATGAATTCTCCTGGCAAGAATCTTGCCCTTGACTTGTTTGTTAACAGCAAAGCCAACAACATGCTGGGTGACACTGCAGACTCTTCCTGTCTTGCCATGGTAACATTTGTGGGGCATTCCTTTCTGAACAGGACCCATTCCCTTGATGTCTGCCATATCACCTTTTTTGTAGATTTGCATGTATGTGGCCCAAGGAGCAACTCCATGTGTTCTGGACTGCCTGGAGAACATGTACCACATGCCCCTTCCCTTTCCCTTTGTGTTCGTCATTTTGGCGAATGACTGGAAGACCGCGGTTCCGGCTGGAAAAAAAGGAAGGACTGTTTTGATGAGGACCCTAATGTCCATATGAACTCCTTCTGTATGTCACTTTCCTGATAGGACCCATACAAAACTAATAGAAAGCATAAACTCATCTCTCTGGGCGCTCCACAAATGTTACATGAGTCGAAGTTTTATGGACAGAAAAGTAGTAAGAAACAGTTAACCAATAAAAAGAGTTTAATAATACAGAAAATATTAATAAAAACTAATAAAGTAGGATGCTGTGTTAATTGAGACATGTACACTGATATACATATAAAAAAGAGAGTAAGGTAACAAGAGCTGTCACGCTGGATAACTCTAGGGGGCACAGTTTACACTGAATTTATGTAAATAGTGCATCCCTGTGTTTTGTAAAACTGTGGACCTACAGACTTACTTGTCACTGAAATTCAAACAATATATACAAGGGGGGAGCCTCTCCAAAAAAGAATTTATTTATTTTTTTAAATTGTGTATTTATTCTTGACATGTTTAAACTTCAGTCACCTTCAAAGTACTCTCCACATGATGCAATACACCTGTTGAGATGCGTTTTCCACTCCTCAAAATAGTTTTTTGTTTGTTTGTTTGTTTTTTAAAGTCACATGTCTTTATTTCTGGCCCAGAAATAAATTTCAGGATTTTATGTTGCTTCTAGGGAAATATAGTAATATTGTTCTTCTAAGGTTTCATCAGAAAATATTGGGAATAAAATTCTAGGATAGATTATGTAAATTTTTTTTTTGAACTCCTCAATTTTGATGACTTTTAGTGCTTCTGCCATTTTTTTGTTTCATCTCTTCTAGATTGGCAAAATATTTCTCTTTGAGGACTTTTTTCATCCAGGGAAACAAGAAAAATTTGCTCAGGTTGAGACCAGGTGAATAGGGAAGGTAGGGCATGGAAGTCATGCCATTTTTGGTCAAAAACTGCTGAACACTCAGCATGATGTGGACAGGTGTGCTCATGAATCACCGATCATAAAATGGGCAAACACATTTTTTAAATCTCAAAAAAAAATTGCTGACACTGAATGCAGCCTTTCACAACAATGCTAGCTGTTCCACTGATGTTGATGGGTTCTTAGAACACTTAATTAGTGGGGGAAGCCTATACTACAAGGAGCTCACCCTCCAAAAAAATTTCTGGTTCCCCTTCATATGTAACTTTTATATTTTAACTTTTTCTATAGACTCTTCTGTATTTTCAACTACATTTGACAACAAAGTACTGGTGCTTTAAAAGTGTATTTGAAAGCTATCCACCTTATTATATGTCATCTTGTAATCACAAAGATAGTGTGCCCAGAGGGCTGTTTAACTGGAAAAATAAAACTAAGCCACTTATTGTGTTTGATAATTAAATTTAGAATTTAGACTAATGAATAGATAACCAAACTTAGCCATTGGGTTATGGATCCAATGCAATTATTTATCTAATGCATATTGAATGCCTATGTTTCAGGAACTACACAAGGGGAGCAAAAGCAACAACATTCACATGTAAGTAAGATATAATACCACATAATAAGATATAATATAACATGCAAGAGGAGAACAACTGATGTTAGACTAGGACCTATCATGTAGTAAGCGACTGATAAATATGTATGAATGAATGATGGATGTCGAATAAATGGATATTGTGCTAACTCAGATGTCAAATCAAAAGTGGTATTTGGAGTTCATACAGAGTTCATTTTATCCACCAGGAATGGGCTTGACAGAAGGAGGAGGACAGGAGGTTTACTCAAATGTCGAAATCAAGCACAAATTACACATGACAGATACAAGATAATGTGTCAGAGTGCCAGACATGCTCTAAAAGTGCACATAGATTTATGACAATTATAACTGGATCCCTTTTAAAAGCCAACCGTGCATTTTCTAGACATTCCTTACTAGAGCCACCTAAAAGTCAAACACCTAGCAAGAACTGTGATGCTTTTCTCATCCATTCTAGCTAGGTCTTACCACGAAGCACCTAAAAGTCAACCAGCAAATACAATGATGCTTTACTGATTCCAGCTATAGCCAGTATTATGTTTGAGGCCCTACTTTAGAAAATGGGAATTCTTATATCAAGAAGTTCATTGCCTAAAAGGAAATACTTGTTATCATAATCATCATGACCATTACAATACAGTGGATAAGTACGATAGAAGCATGGACCTGGTGTTATGGGATTTTCAAGGAAAGAAATGTTAAGAAGGCTGTTAACTCAGTCTTTAGGAGTTGGTGTAAGAGTAGTGAAGGATACATGAAGCTCATACAGTGTGAGAAAAAAACAGTTGGCAGAAGGAAGAGCAAGGAAGCTCCAGAAAGCAAAATGCCATTAGAAATCAGCAAGGTTGGTCTGACGGGGTGACGCTTGTAGAAATGCGATGATGGTGTGCAATTGCTGAATGGGACAAATCTGGGACCCTAAATGTGCAATTGCTGAATGGGAAAAATCAGGGAGTATGAACTTCATCATATACAGCAGAAATAAGAAATAATCAAAGACCACTGTTGCTAGGCAGAGCAAAAATCTTTCTGTTTTGAAGGTGTTAGGCTGATTTTTTGACTACGGGCTGTTTGAGATAGATGATTCTAAGCAACACATTTTAAATGACCTAAGTTTATGTTTACAAGCTGTGCATAAAAGACAGTCAGCTTGACCCAAGGAAAATGACCTGTTAAATTTTAGAGTGCAAAATATTTATTCTCAATCACTTACTAAAATGCTAAGAATTGTGCTTCATCTTTTTCTTGAAATTGTTAGCATAAATATCTTTTTCCAGATTTCTAAACATTTTTTTCTGTTGATGTGTTAACTGTCATTTTTTTCTAATAGTCCTTTTCAGAATCAAATCCAATGGTCCCTCTCCAAGGTACCAGGGGATAATTTTCTAGGTGGGGTAGTGCACAGAGGTCTTCAGAGTTTGGAACAATGCCACAAAGCAGTGTAAAAGTCAGAGGGAGAGACTTCAGTTATACATGAATCTTTCTCCTTCTCCATGTTGGTAGCACCAGTAATGTTTAAAGTTCAGTTTTATCTTAGGTTCTTAATTCCTGGAGAAAGAGACTGTCCATTCTTAATTCCTTAACACTGAGGATGAAGACCCAAAGAAAGTGACCAGTGAGAACCCTGGACCACCCTTGTGTTCCTTTGAAAGCAGACTCACTCTATCACATTTTCAAATGTATAACAGTGTTCAACAACCCAGAAAACAACTATGTCATATCTTGTAAAGAATTTAGTTTAAGAAACTGAGTTTGAGACTTTTCTTTGTTAAATTTTAGGCAAGTAACTTTATCTCTGTGAATGATGATTTTTTTTCCTTCATTTGTCAAAGTAGTATAATATCACCCAAAGTAATTTTTCAAGAATGAAATACAGTGAATGTATTTGATAGTGCAACACATAGTGACCACTTACTAAAATCTATCCTGTTTTCAAATCTCTTTAGTCTGCAACAGCCTATTCACTTCCAAAAGTAGCCACCATCACAAAATACAGAGAACAGAAGATAGGAGGATGGCGAGAATATGCTGCAAAATAGGTTCCCTTTATATCTTTTATGTAAAATTAACATGTTCAGGTGAGACAATCAGGGCAAGAATGTCATTATCCACCTATTTAAAGAATTGAAGTGAGCAGGTAATTATGCTTGTATTTTAGGGAAAAGAGAAATTATGAGGTATTACAACTTCTTAGGCCAATACTTAGGCCAATATGTGTACTAAAGCTAACATAATAGTCATCCCTCATTATCTACCAGAATTGTTTCCAGGATCTCCCACAGATACCAAAATCCATGAATGCTCGAGTCTCTGGTATGAAATGGTATCATATTTGCGTCATACCTACACACATCCTCCTGTATTACATGTAATACCTAATACAATATAATAGCTGTGTAAATCGTTGTTAGACTACATTGGATTTTTATTTGCATAATTTTTATTGTTGTATTGTTGCTTTTTACTGGTTTTGTCCTCCAAAGTATTTTTGATCCACAGTTGGTGAATCTGCAAGTGTGGAACCCTCAAACATCAAGGGCCAACAGTAATTTCTTTACAATGTTGTGCCAGATACTAAAATATCTGTTGCTATTTTGCATTCACATATCACTGAGAGTATTATTGCTGTCATTTCATTTTTAAAACCTTGAGATTTATGACTTTTACAGGTTTTCTCAATGCTAAGTGCAATTTAATTGTATCTTGAAAATAGAATATTTTGCCTAGATACACAAATCTGATTGTTTTTATCGAACAAATATTTAAGTCACTCAGGACAGAAAGAGTCTTGCAGTTCTTTTTTATTATTGTTCGGTACCAGGACAGTTTAAAGAACTTAATTAGTTATTG
This sequence comes from Tarsius wallacei, assembly GCA_963574415.1. Lineage (NCBI taxonomy): Eukaryota > Metazoa > Chordata > Mammalia > Primates > Tarsiidae > Tarsius > Tarsius wallacei. Next base: position 17,869 of record CAUYQG010197353.1, on the reverse strand, counting down.
AATATAAAAATACGGACATTCTATAACTATTTTGCAAAGAAACTTTCTGCTAGCAGGTCATCATTTAAATCACCGCAATACTTAAAGGTTATAGGATGATTTTGGCACTTGGAAAAATCTGTCAGTGAATAAGCTATATACCTAAGGACATTTGCAGAACTATTTAAAAATTCATGGCTTCAGTCTTTCTCCATTCTTGGAATTGAACATAAGCCCTCTACTTAAACTATAATCCAATATAAGCAGTACCTTGGTTCTTGAACAACATGAGTTTGAGCTGCACGGGTCCACTAACAAATTTTCTTCTGCCTCTGCCACCCTGAGACAGCAAAACCAACTCCTCCTCTTCCCCATGTTCCTCAGCCTACTCAATGGGAAGATGAGGAAAATGAAGACTTTTATGATGATCTACTTTCACTCACTTAAAGAATTGAAAATATATCTTATCTTCCTTTTGCCTTTCTTAATAACAGTTTCTGTTCTTTAGCTTACTTTATTGTAAGAATACAGTATGTGATACATATAACATACAAAATATGTGTTAACCAATAATTTTTGTTAACCAGTAAGGCTTTCAGTCAACAGTAGGATATTAATTTTGGAGGAGTCAAAAGTGATACAAAGATTTTCAACTGTACAGGGGAGATTTGGTGCCCCAACCTTCATGTTGTTCAAGGGTCAACTGGCACTTCAGAATCAATCAATATTTTCTACTTCCCAACTTTCCCAGGCAGAGGCATAAAATTCCCATTTTATACTCTATAATTTAATTACTAATTTTTGACTCATCCTTGACATTCTAATTACACCTACACAGTCTTTCAGTCTCATAAAATGCCACTGTTTCAGGGTTTAGCAAGTTTAGGCATACAGATCTTTACCACTCAGAGAAAAATACCTCTCCCTCTCTTGACATTTTGCTCTCTCTCTCTCTCCCTCATACTAAACTACTTTATCAAAAGACAAGTTTTTATCCTGGTGCTGTCTCTGCCAATTTTTAAAAATTGTTGTTATAAGTTAATTGAAACTCTTGCAAGAGCTTAATAAGAACTCAAAACTTTCTTAAAGAATATGCCATCGCTTATGTCATCAATGATACCTTCAGAAATTGCCTTCACACCATCTCGCTGCATAGCAACTGAGGCTCCAATTATTAATACATTCCTAGTGCTATGCTCTCATTACACTGAAAAATCTATTATATTTAAATTAGATTAGATTTCTGCTTCTTCTTAGGACTTCTTAGCACAATGAATCTTTTCCCTGACTATACATTAGAATTACTTTGGGAGCTTTAAAAAAAATAATTCCTGGACTTCGACTCAGAAAAAATAACTCTGAATTTCTATGGGTAAAATCTAAGCTTCAGTATATCATTAAATGTACAAAAGTGCTTTCAAGGTATAGCCAGAATTTAAATCACTATTTTAGCAATTTAATTGGTATTCAAGTTTGGTTTGACTGAATCTGCCCAATTATCTTCAGAAGATGACCCATGCATGGCCAATGCAATGGCAAGACTCTGGTCAACTGCAACATATAAAGCAGGATCTTAAACTTTAACATTTAAATCTCATTGAACTCAGATTTTGATTCAGTAGATGTGGGATAGTGTCTAAGAGTCTGCATTTCTAATAAGCTTCCAGGTGATACAAATATTGCTCTGTGGACAACCATGAATACCGAGCATATGAAATAATTGAGTATTCCACTTTGTGGTTCTTACTACTAATCTCTGTTTTATACAGATACAGATTTATACACTGAGATCTTAAAAAATAATGATGTCTAGGCCTAACCCTTGTGGAAATTGAGCTGGACTGATTAGTGAGAATCATGATCTCTGGGGCAGGGCATAGGCATTGCATTTTCAAAAGACTCCTCTGACGTACAATAAGGGAATAAAATCAGAATGTTCTAACCTACCTTATATAACCTATCTTATCGAAATTAATTGCATTTACTGCTATAAAATAAGCAATTGCTGGAATTTGAGGACTTAGATTGTGACATTAAGGTTAATTGGGTGTAGTCTTGTAGGATTTCAGTTCAGGTTAAAAGTTGAGAGAAAATCAGGAAGAAGACATTGAAGAATTCTTCCCTGTCAGCTAAAGATATCTACTAGCATATAGAAAAATCATTAAAGTATTTTTACATGGTGATATAACTCTTAGTTACTAATGTAGTCACACCAAAACTGGAACCCTGTCAAGATTTTGAATTTAGTAAGCAGAAACTGACCAGCTGATTTGTCTCTGGCTATTCTGATCATCTGAGAATTCTCAACTGCCCAATCCAATAAAGAATTCTTAGGAGATTTGTGACATTGACTACTCTCTTCTTTGACTTTTCCTTGGTTTCTAGAGCAACCAACTTCTTTCTCCTAGTTCTTCTCAATCTTTTTCAAGACCTCCTCTTTCCTTCTTATGTGTTTGGTTCCTCTAAGGATCTGCGTGGTCATTCTGTAAACTATCTCAAAAGGGATCACACTCAATCTCATTACCTCAATCTCCAAATATACTGGTTGAGAATATATATCTCTAGGTGTGACCTCTTTCCTTACACCCAAATGTCCTATGGTCTTTAAAACATCTACCCTAGAATGTTTTTGAGTCACTTGAAATTCAAAGTGATTCAAATTGAATTTCACTGTCTTCAGTCAAATCCTCCTAGTATTTTGCCTGTACCTGTTACTTGTCACTCCATCGCCCAGATTGGAGTGCAGTGGCACGCTCATGGCCATCCCAGCATCGATCTGTTGGGCTCCGGCGATCCTTCCACCTCAGTCTTCCAAGTAGCCAGAACTATAGGTATGCACTACCACGCCCGGCTAAGTTTTTATTTATTGTAGAGACGAGGTCTTACCAAGTTGCCTTGGCTGGTCTTGTTATTTTCTGCCTTTATTCTTGACCCTAGGAAGTAAAACTGGAATATGATATTCTTCAAAGGGTGGTTCCTGCCTATCTTTTCATTCTCTACTGCCAACATCTGAGCCTGCCCTGTACAGGAGCCTCTCCAATTCCCTATTCCTCCTGAGATAGCTAGACTCTTTCTTGCTTCCATGACTTTATATAGGATGCCCCCTCTGTGGAAGACTCTCTTCCTCACTTTATCTTCCTGGAAATCTACTACTCAGCTCTTCAAAATTTAGGTCAAATGCTATCTGCTCTCAAACATTGCCTAAAGCCCTAGATTAGTTGGCCAAATTCCCTCCTCCAGGTCTCAGTTAAATAAAGCACTTTAAACTTCGAATTACAATTTTTTGTTTTATAAATCTATTCTTCAGCAAATCTAGAGCTGCCACTCTTCACCTTCCCTAGGAGAGGAACTCTGCTGTTTTCTCTTTGTTTTGTTTGTTTGTTTCTTTGTTTTAGCACAACTAGAGGAATTGAAAATTGAATGAGTTGCACTAAATAGTCACTAATGTTGCCTTCTTGGACTCTCTAGAAACAGAGTTCAGCTTTTGTTTACTTCATTCTTTTGTTCAATAAACATTATTTGTTTAAGTTCAAATTGATTGCTTAGCTGCCCTAGAGACCAAGAGAATTAAGAGATGCCAATTTAGCAAATAGAAAAAACAAATAGTCGTGTATTAGGATGAATTCAAATGTATAAATGGGAATACTTATTAGGTAATGTGGTAGCTTGTTTCTGTATCCTTCATTTCACAGTTTAGCCCCAGAAAAAAAAATGTGTTGTGTGCAATGTTACAAAAACAACTCAAGATCCATTCAAAAAGGTGAGACAGTTTGAAGGGTATTTTTATTATATCATGCTTAACATGGCTTTGCAGACATGGAAGTTTGAACAATGCCAAATTTCCAAGTTAAATTCTATAAGTGGAAATAGAAGGCTATGGTTAAGTGAACAGAAATAGAACTGACAACCTAAATGCGTCAACATCCATGGAAAGTGACATCAGAAAGTTTGGTGTGTTATTACTTTTTTTAAGGTGAGTAGGTGTTTTAAAACTTTTAAATGTTTAGAAAGTAGCTTTGCTAGATTTCTCTTTTTGATATAATTTTTTAAGATGAAAGAACTTCTTCACAAGGATTAAAAGACATGTTAGTGCCAACAAATTTAAAATTGTGTTTACGGCGGAAAATAGGGATATCAAGAAAGATGGTAGCTCTCTCTCAAGAGACACTATAATTTGGGGATTATTAGAACAATCCCAAGTATTTAGAAAAGATTCCTGGAGTGTGGATCTCATCATGACTATAACAAAATGGATTTCAATGGAACTACACCACCACTTGCTTCTGCATGAACCATTTGATAACCGTCTCCTTGCTGATAACCAAAAAACTTCCAAATGGATTTGTTAAAAGAACAAATCAAAGTTATCAAGCACAAAAGATGAAAACATTCCAAGACAATTCTCCTCTATCGTTTTGTATAAAGTTGTTGATGTTATTACCTTTAAAATGAATGTGTGAGTCCAGGAAAGACTATGTAGATTATTCTATGAAAATATTTTACCTCTACTGGTGAAATTTCTGTTGAAGCAAGGTTAATTCTTTCACCTTCTCTGCTCCCAAAGCACTTATATATGCCTCTGTTATAGAATACTCATGATTATCAGAGTTTGAATTGTTTACTTCAATAGACTGAGTTCTTTGAATACTGAAATTTTATTTTTAATCATTTTTTAGTGTTTAGCACCTCACTAGTGTGTAATACTTCTGTAGGCCAAAAGAGGTTCAATTCCAGCAATTTTATATGGTTTAACTCAAAAATTGTTTAATATTTAATTAATGAATACCCAATTCAATTGCTTCATTCCATTTGCCAGGGTTTAACTTTTCAAGAAGAAAGTCAGCATTTATCTATGACTTTCATGCTTTATGATGTTTATGAAATGATAGCAAATGTCAGTTAGTCAGTTACTGGCTTGATACTACAGGGATTGGACCAGTATTTATGGCATAAACAACTTAGCCCACATGGAGACCAAATAAGAACTCTGTGCTTCATTTCTTCTGATAAATAGGGATCATTGTGGATTTATGTATGTATACCAGATGACAGATAGATAGATAGATAGATAGATAGATAGATAGATAGATAGGATCGACAGAGATAGATGATAGATAAATAGATGATTGATAGATAAATGATGATAGATAGATAGATACCTGTTGGCTTTTCTCGATGTTTCTTAAAGGCAACTAAGAAACTAAAATGAAAAATTAATGTTATTCTGATGACCTCTGGAAGATATGAGATTTTCTTCTGTGTTTAAGTGAGCTTTGGAGGAAGATGCCTCCTTCTGAGCACTTCAGAGAATTTCAGACCAGCAAGGAAGCTAAAAAATATCAGAGTCAAAATTAAATAGTATAGAGACATAATTTTTAATCATATTGTTCAAATAATGATATGAGAAATCCTTAATACCATTCAACAATCTGTTCCAACAATATTTCATTCTATGACAAAAGATAACCACATAATCATTCCAAAAATAATTTTCACTTTTTAATATATATTTCTATCATGTTTCAATGACATTTGGGCTTTGAAACCACTATAATTTAACCCCAAATCTCAAAAATGTAATTTTCCTGGTATATTTGCCTCTTCTCTAAGCAATAATTTATTTCAGTTTGCTTAGGCTAAGCTACTCTTGGATATATTATTTGACTCCAACTACTACACTAAGACCAGTTTAATTCTGGCATCAGTGGTCAAAAAGAGTGCTGCCACAAAAAAACACAGTGAGAATTACTGCATCTAACATAGAAGCTTCATAATATGTTGTACATGTTTTAAAAGAAAAATTATACAGTATACCCCCTTTCTGAGTGAAGAAAACACTGATGGGTCAAATTAAGTCTTCAGAAGCTATTCTTCCAAACTCTCAGAACACCAACTAAAAGAAATAAGACAGAAAATGGACATTAAAAATCAATCATGGTATTAAATTTTCCTTCAATTCTTAAAAATAACTTTGTGAAAGCATAATTGACATACAATAAACTCCATAGGTTTAAAATGCATATTTTAGCGGGGCTGGTGGCTCAGCCTGTAATCCTGTGCCTTTGGGAGGCTGAGGTGAGTGGATTGCCTGAGCCCGCGGGTTCGAGACCCGCCTGGGCAACTTGGCGAGACCTTATCTCTACAATAAATCAAAAAATCAGCCGGGCGTGGTAGCGCGCGCCTGTAATTCCAGCTACTCGGAAGGCTGAGGCGGAAGGATCGCCAGAGCCCAGCAGGTCGAGGCTGCGTTGGCCGGGAGCGGCCACTGCACTCCAGTCTGGGTGACAGTGAGACTCCAACTCAAAAAAAAAAAAAAAAAAACTGGCTGGGCATAGTGGCGTGCACCTGCGGTCCCTGCTACTGGAGAGGCTGAGGCGGGAGGATCACGTGAGCCCCAAAGATTGGGACTGCCGTGAGCCTGGATCATGCCACTGCACTCCAGCCTGGCCAACAAGAGTGAGACTCCAACTCCATAAAAAAGGGAGTGGATAGGTGGAGTAATTACTTCAAGCACTAAAACTTGGTGGCCAGCATGCATATTTCTATAGGAAAGTGTGGACACAGAAAGCAAAAATGGGAAAATAGAATGAACTTCAGAACACAGAGTTTTTCTTCTATCTCCACCCCTTCTCCACACTAGTAAGTGACCTTCCCGACTCTGGGTCTTTGTTTCTCCATCCGTAAAATGAAGTTGTTAGAATGGACCATCTATGTGGTTCTTCTAACTCCAACTTTAGAGTGACTCTAAAACAAAAACTTAGAAATGACACAATGTATTCATAATATACCAGATACACAGCTCACTAAGAAATAATTTTTAAAAATACAAAAGTAAGAGAGAGAGAGAGAGAGAGAGGTGCTCATATTAATCAAATACCTCCAGGTCACAGGTCAGAAATGAGTTAAGCAGACAGGATTTAAGAATACTTGGAGACCACAAGATGGTGAGATGGGAAGGGCCAGATTCTCCCTCCACCCACAGACACACTGAATAAACAGCTACACACAGATCAATTCTTTCTGAGGAAATTCCAGAAACGAATCGAGAGACTCCTGCACACTGGCCAGCTAAGAAAATGCCCTCATCGAAATGAGTAGAAAAAACTGAGCCACACTCTCACCATAAACACCATCCTCAGTACAGCACCTTGCCATTAGGAGGAAGGGCCCAAATTCCAGCTTCTCCCTGATAAGTGAAGGGTTTGGATGGCACATCTAGCATCCCTAACTTGATAACTACTACCCAAGGGGCTAGCACCCAGCTTGCCTATGTGTGGAAGTGTGGTCAGGGCTTAGCATTCATTCGTACCCTAAGACCACGGAGAACTAAGAGGTGATTTTAAGTATATGTGGACAACACTTCTCATGCCTCCTCCCCCTGGTTCAGTGCAGGGAATAAAACCCAGCTCCCGGCTTTTCCTGTAAAAACTATCTAATTCCCCAACTTCCTGCTGTCATCCAAGCGTCTGGCTTCTAACTAGGCTGCACCTGGGTTGGGAGTGTGAATGGGTCAAAAGATGAGTGAAATGCAAGGAAATAATTACTACACTTTCATCTTGATTGTGACAGGAGACCAGGAGAACAAGGTTGAGACAAAACGTATTCAGAGGAGATGCTCATTTTAATACAGAGTAGACATAATGAGCTGAAAGGATAAAGGAACTGATTTTGAAGAGATGGGAAGATTCTTATTAAAGGAATTTTTATTGTTGTTGTTTTGTTTGTTTATTTGAGACAGAGTCTGCTCTGTCACCCAGGCAGGAGTGCAGTGGTGCTATTATATATAGCTCACAGCAGCCTTGAATTTCTGGGCTTAAGCAATCCTCCTACCTCAGCCATCCAAAACACTGGGATTGCAGGTGTCAGCTATTGTGTCTAGTGAAGGAGATTTTATTTTTAATTGATAGTGCTGTCTCGGATAAAACAAGAGAGAAAGGGATTCAATAGGAGACATTTTACCTAGCTAAGTATAGCATGATTATTGAATAGGAGAGGAGTGACAATTAAGCATGACTGCAGAAATGCTTATAGATATTATGGTGATAAAATGCATTCTTTTGTTACATAATGTGCTTTATTTGTGTTTTGGGCTGACTTATGCCCTCCAAATTTATCATCAAAGTCCTACCTCACCCAGAAAGTGACTTATCTGGAGAATGGGTTTTTAAAAAATAAATTAAATTAAATGAAGTCATCAGGGTGGGACCTAATCCCATATTGATTGGTGTATTTACAAGAAAAGAAAATTTAGGCACAGACTCGCACAGAGGCCAGACTGTGTGGAGACATAAAAGAAGACAGCCTGCTACAAGCTCAGAAGAGAGACTTCAAAATACCAACCCTGCCAACACCTTCATCTTGGACTTGTGGCCCCTAGGATTGGGAAAGAAATAAGTTTCTGTTGTTTGAACCACCTAGTCAGTGGTATCTTGTTATAGAAGACGTGGGGTATTAATCCAATCTGCTCTAGTGGGAGGTCATCTCATCTTCTGAAAGTAAGAGTAAAGTTGGGATATGTGAAATTCAAAAGGCAGAAGAGATTGAGATATTTATGGAGTGTGGAGGAATATTTAGTAAAACACTGGTTTTGTGAAGTGTTGCCAGGTGTCTCTGAAAGCCACTAAGAGTAGTAATTTGGTCTTATGACTGGGATCGACATCCTCTTCATGTGCTGTTAGATGAAGTCATGGCAGAGGCAGGTAGGTCCATGGAGTGTGGTGGTTAATTTTAGATGTCAACTTGAAGGGATTAAAAAATGCCTGGTAAACTGGTGAAGCATTAATTATGGGTTTGTCTGTAAGGGCGTTTTCTGGGAAGATTGAAATGCAAATCTGTGGACTAATCCACCCTCAGTGTAGGAAGGCACCATCTATTGACTGGAGGCCCAGCAAGAACAAAAAAGGAGAGAAAAAAATTGTTCTCTCTCTCTCTCTTCCCCCTGGAGCTGGAAAACTCCTGCTCTGCCCTTGGACACTGGAGTGCCATGCTTTCTGACCTTGGAACTCCAGAACTTAGAACTGCAGTCTTTTAAGTTCTCGGGTCACAAGCCTTAAACTGAAAATTACACCATTAGCTTCTCTGGTTCTGAGGCTTTTAGACTTAGACTGGGACACTCTACCAGCATCCTAGGGTCTCCAGCTTTCAGACACCCTGTGGTGGAACTTCTCAGCTTTCATAAAAACATGAGCCAATTACTCTAACAAATCCCTTATCTGTGTGTCTGTCTATTCTACTGGCTCTATGTTTCTGGAGAACCCCGACTGACACAGATTTTGATTACCAGAGTGGTTCTGGAGAAACAGAATTTTTAGCATGAGTGCCCCTTAGTTGGATTTAGAGTTTCTGGAATTGGTTCTTTAGTCTGACTAGACCTGTGAATGCTAAGAACTCTATTTCTATTAGTACAGAGATCACAGACATAAACTGCTTATAGATACATATAAAAATCTGCATTTGATACCCTTAATCAAATACTTTAAAAAGGCAAGAAACTTGGTAACTATATGATACCATAGAACATTTGTGAAAAACCAAGGAATATAATGAGATTGGCTGGTTGCTTCTAAGGTCACTGGATGAGGTGATGAAAGAGAAGAATGAACTCAGCAATTCAAATTTTTGGCTCCAGTCGCACATGAACTGTTGACAAAAAAATTGGGGGAAGAAATATGTGAATAGACTTATCTGAAGGGGTAAAAAAAAGAGTACTCACTCCCTTAGGGTCACAGGCCTTCGGACTCAAACTGAGATTTTAGACATTCTTGGTTCTGAGGCTTTTGAACTTGGACTGAGTCATTTTATCAGCACCCTAAGGTCTCCAGCTTGCAGATAGCCTATCACGGGACTTTAGATCTGTGATCCCATTCATCCCCTTAATCCCCCCTCTCGCATGTATATATTCTCTTGGTTTTGTAACCCTAAAGAACCCTAACACATAAGTCACCTGCTATTGGGGTCTTGATGATAAAATGTGGTAAGCAATTCAAGGGACATCATAAAACTGTTCTTAATTTATTTTGAAATAAGTAAATGTGGATGATTCTGGAAAGTGGAGGTGTACACCTGTAGTTCCAGCTACTTGGAAGGCTGAGGCGGAAGGATTACCTGAGCCCAGCAGGTCCAGGCTGGGGTGGCCATAGTGTGCCACTGTACTCCAGCCTGGGCGACAGAGTAAGACATATGTGAATGGGGGAAGAAATATGTGAATAGACTCCCTCCCGAAAAAAAAGAAAAGAAAAGAAAATCACTCACAACTCTTCTGTAAATATGGTCTTAGTAGAGTCTGGAATACATTTATATAATTTCGAAAGATTAGTTATTAATAAGATCCTGACCCAGGATACTCATTCTAGAGTCCTGAGGAAATGTCACTGAAACTCTGATCCCTAATAAATACTGCCTACACTTAGAACATGCATGACGATAGGAAAAGCTTACACATTTTTTGAAAATATGAGTGTAATTTAAGTATAAAGAGGCATTTCCTACTCACCAGTGGTTGCATTTTCAATGATGGTAATGCTAGAAGTCTACTTCTGGATTTTCACCCTCAGACAATCCAAGCACTAAGAAGGCAAAGTTGAGGATGGAGAAAGAAGACATGAGACTCCAGTCTTCTTTTTTTTTTTTTTTGAGTTGGAGTCTCACTCTATCACCCAGAATGGAGTACAGTGGCCGCTCCCGGCTACCGCAGCCTCGACCTGCTGGGCTCCGGCGATCCTTCCGCCTCAGCCTTCCAAGTAGTCGGAACTACAGGCGCTCGCTACCACACCTGGTTAATTTTTTGATTTATTGTAGAGATGAGGTCTCGCCAAGTTGCCCAGGCGGGTCTCGAACCCGCGGGCTCAGGCAATCCACTCACCTCGGCCTCCCAAGGCTCGGGATTACAGGCTGAGCCACCGAGCCCGGCTGAGACTCCAGTCTTGTGCACAATTTCCACACCAGCTTGACCCTAATCTTGATGTGGCCCCCAACCTGATGACAGAATCATGCAAGACACTCTAAGAGAAATACCCAGAAGACCCTCTTCCTCTCCCAGGGGTAGAAGAAAGAAGGCTATGACTGCGGATGCTAATAAATAAATAGCAACACAAATATAGTACAGACAAGAGCAGGGACAGCATTGAGATGCATGTGTTATCCAGCTTATACTATACAGTTATTCAATTCCTTCTCTGATTCATAGCCCTTAAAATTACAAGAAAATTTATTACTTTACATTTTCCATGCATAAAGTTTAGCTCCTTACTGGATTGTAATCTTAACTACAATTTTATTTATTTCTTGCTATTTAATCTCCAACATTCAAAACAGATTGGGTAGCTCCATGAATATTTTTCAGTGCATAAATAAATGAATTAAATATATTTTATTTTATTTTTTATTTTTATTTTATTTTGAGTTGGAGTCTCACTCTGTCACCCAGACTGGAGTGCAGTGGCCGCTCCTGGCCACTGCAGCCTTGACCTACTGGGCTCCGGTGATCCTTCCACCTCAGGCTTCCAAGTACCTGGAACTACAGGTGCGCTACCAAGCCCGGCTAATTTTTTGATTTATTGTAGAGATGAGGTCTCGCCAAGTTGCCCAGACGGGTCTCGAACCCACATGCTCAGGCAATCCACTCACCTCAGCCTCCCACTGAAGGCTTTACAGGGATTACAGGCTGAGCCACCGAGCCCGGCTAATATATTTTATATATCTGTAATTATTACATTAGACCTCAGGGGTTATAAAGATATGGTATTTCTACAAACCTTACTACTGAACCTAAACCTCAAGGGAAAGCTCCCAGAAGATGAGCTGGGCTGGCATGTGCTTTCACTAAACTGACAAATGACATAAATGAAGCCAATTATAAGTTATATTCTATTTCCACATAGAAACTCTTCATTTTATGGAAAATGCTTCTTCTGGTTTCCTTTAGTTCATTGTTTTTTGGTTTCTATTTTTTAAGCACAATTGAAACAGTTGATTTAAAGACTTTGTCTATTATTAAAGAAAAGAATTCTTCTATAATACTTGTTAAATTATGGAAACAAAGTCTTTATTCAAGACCATTGTGATAGGTGTAGAGACCACTGCAATACAATAATATCTTGCATAGAAGAAAGAGAATACACTCAACTCTGAATATAGCATGGCTAAGTATGAAATTGTAACCAAGGAGCCGGGTGGGGCCAATGGAAGAAAAATTACTAAGGGAGAAATATCAGGGAATGGGAGACTCTGGTTAAATAAATCTAACAGAATTTTTGCTGGTGACCATGGTGACCAGACATTACCTGGGAGATGAAAGAGTATGAGAAACCTAACCAGATATCAAGGGTGATCAGATATTAAAAACAGGGGAGGTTCTGCTAAAGTGACTTCTCAGATGTCTTAGTCCACTTTGTTAGCATAAGAGAATACCTAAGACTGGGGAATTTATAAACAAAAGAAGCTTATTTGACTCATGTTTCTGGAGGCTGAGAAGTTCAAGAACATGACACCAGCATCTGGCAAGCACCTGCATGCTGCACCATCCCTCGGCAGAAGGCAGAAAAACTGAGTATGCAAAACTGGAAGGGGAGAGAGACAAACTTCATCCTTTTATCAGGCACCTACTCCTGAGATAATTAACTGTCACAATAACAGTGTCAATACATTCATGAAGGCAGAGCTCTCATCAAATAATCATCTCTTAAAGGTCTCACTTCCTAATATCATTACAATGACAAATCTTATCATTAGCTTTGGAGAGGGCATTGAAGCCATAGCAGCACAATTCTTTGCTTAAACTGGATTTTACAATATAGTACATAGATGGGAATGGGAGATAAGGAGGCTGGCTCAAGTTTGGGCAATCAGAGAATATTTGTCATTCTTAAGTCCACTGTCTGTGTTTCCTCAAATACAGTCTGTTCATTTTCTTTTTCTCTTGGGAATAGGCTGCACTTTCTGTTCTTTGCAGGTTTTAATATTATAATGAATTATTTCTATAAAACAACAGCATTTGTTTTCTAGGGTTCATTGTCGCTACTTGTTGTGGGTGGTACTTATTTGTTTACTAAATTATTTTTACAAAGAGTTTTTGTAATTCACTTTCCCAATGAAGGTTTAACTTGGAGGTCAGCTAATGTCTTGCTAGATACCTTAATATCTGGAGCAAAAAACCACAAAATATTCTTCCTGTTTTTCCAGGTTGTCTCTGTGCTGTTCCTCTTCAATGTTTAGCCAGGTAGTTTACAATTCTGTCTTTCACTTACTGCTTGTGCTGAGTCTAAAGATTAAGCAAAGGTAAAAATTATAGTCTTCTTAAGTGTTTTCTTTCTTTTTTTTCTGAGTTGAGTCTCACTCTGTCCCTCAAACTGGAGTACAGTGGCATAATCACAGCTCATCACAGTCTCAAACTCATAGGCTCAAGCAATTTTTCTTTCCCAGCTTTCTGAGTAGCTGGGACTACAGGGACATATCACGATGTCCAGCTACATTTTAAAAATTTTTTTCTAGAGATGAGGTCTTGTTGTGTTGTCCAGACTGGTCTCAAACTCCTAGATTCAAGCAATCCTTCTGCCTCAGCCTCCCAAAGTGCTTGAGTTATAAAGATGAGCCACAACATCTGGTGGTGCTATGGTTTGGATATAGTTGTTTGTCCTCACCAAAACTCATGCTGAAATTGGATCCCCATCGTGGAAGTGTTGAGAGGTAGAACCTAGAGGGAGGTGTTTAGATCATGGGGTGAACCCCCAGTGAAGGACTTGATGCCATTTTCATGGTAGTGTGTGAGTTCTTTCTCTGGCAAGACTGGATCAGCTCTCTGGAGGAATGGATTAATTCCTGTGAGAGTGGGTTGTTATAAAGACAGGATGCCCCTCAATTTTGACTCTTTGCATGTGTCTGCAGTCATTTTTACCTTCTTCATCATGTTTTGATGCAGCACAAAAACCTTCAACAGAAGCCAAGCAGGTGCTGGTGCTGCTTAAACTTAGACTGCAGAGGTGTGAGTTAAATAAACCTCTTTCCTTTATAAATTACCCAGTCTCAATTTTGCCTCTTTGCATGTGTCTGCTGTCACTTTTACCTTCTTCATAATCTTTTGGTGCAGCACAAAAACCCTCAACAAAAGCCAAGCGGGTGCTGGTGCTGCTTAAACCTAGGCTGCAGAGGTGTGAGTTAAATAAGCCTCTTTCCTTTATAAATTACCTAGTCTCAGATATGCTATTACAGAAACACTAAAAGGACTGAGATACATGGCCTTTGGGATTCCCTGGTTTTCAAGCCCTTGTTCCTCCAGGTATCTCGCTCCCCAGAATCTTCCCTCCCAAGCTTTTAAATCGATATGCCTCTTGTTTTCTGCCACTGTAATCTCTTGGCTTAGGCTGCTGCACCTAGCATATTTTATTTAAATTATTTTGACCATACTGCCAAAGAAGGCCTTTTAGCCCCAAGAAAGTTCAGAGGCAGTTGAAAGAAAGGAGAATTCTGCAGACTGTCACTCTGGGAACTACCAAAGAGGTCAAGACACATAACCACAGTTCTTGGAGTGCTCGAATTCCTCCCTCGGGCACCACCACAAGTAAAGAAATGTGTGGAATGTGGCCCACTTGTCTTCCTGGCTGCCACATGATTGAGACTGGAGGTGGTGGCTGGGCAAGTTAAAACACCAAAATGCATCTGAAAACTCAGCAGCCTCTTCATTTATTAAGTATTCCCTTAGCTTTTGTAGCATGTTCATAGCCACTGCACTCCAGCCTGGGCGACAGAGTGAGACTCCAACTCAAAAAATAAAATAAAATACAAAAATAATGCCCATCTCAGTTTTTTGTTTGTTATTACTTTGTGCACTACATTCATTTGGAGAATTTAAGATTCTCTGGGATCTTCTTGCATATTCCTTGCACCCGTCCTAGTATCAGCTATTTCTCTAAAGAGCCCGGATTCATTTTGTTGGAAAACGGTGCTAAAAAACAGACCTTGGAACTAAACTCTACACTGCACATTGTTATTTGGGTGTCATTGTTTCCTGGTCCTCTAATTTAATAATGTGAGCAAATATATGTCTGTGGATTAAGCTCAGCAAAGGGAAATTTTTGCATAATCATGGGGAGCAAAGAGGATAATGGTTTCTACCCTTTTATGTTCCTCCCATGCTGCTTCTATTGTCATGTCTCATGTCACATGTGCACTGTAATCAGTATTGTCTTTTTAAAATTTATGAACAATATCCTAACATATTTCATATCTAATTTTTTCCTATCAATATAGTCAATACTTATTCTACTTTATGTCATACCTTATGACTTATATAAGATTATTTTATGATGAGCTACTTCTGTTGTACAACAAAAAAATGTGTAAAATGTATTTCACTTTCTTTATTCTTTTTTTTTTTTTTTTTTAGTTGGAGTCTCACTCTGTTGCCCAGGCTGGAGTGCAGTGGCAGTCTCACAACCACCCCAGCATTGACCTGCTGGGCTCTGGCAATCCTTCTGCCTCAGCCTTTCAAGTAGCTGAAACTACAGGTGCACGCTACCACACCCAGCTAATTTATTTATTTATTTATTTATTGTAGAGACGAGGTCTTACCAAGTTGCCCAGGCTGGTCTCAAACCCGCGGGCTCAGGTAATCCATTTATCTTGGCCCCAAAGTGCTGAGATTACAGGCTAAGCCACCAAGCCCCGCCTAATTTCTTTATTCGTATTAGTATTTCAGGTCTACAATGATTTTCCCTAGTCAGATTTCCAACACTATTTAAATTTTATTACAGATAGCACGGAGATCTTTTTTGTCATTAGCTACATCATTACCATGCATCATAACTTATAAATTAAACTGAATTTATAGATATCCTGGAGTTGGGCTTTCAATAACACTTTGCTTTTTTTTTTTAATAAAATAACATCATCTAAAATTACTAAAATAATCTGCGATTTTAAAAGTTATTTTTCTGGATGGAACTAGAATCTATAACACTCAGTGATTTATTACAGAAACAAAGATCTGAGTACCATATGTACTCGCTCATAAGTGGACCCTGAATATTTATCATAATACTATAGGGAAGGAATTGGCAGTACTGGGACACTGCCGGGGGGGGGGGCACATAACATCAATAAGGGTACCCACACTTTGCCTGTATGATCACCACAAATGTACTTAACCCTCATTTGCACCCCACATTCTAAAAACCAAATAAAATAACTATAAAAAGGTTATTTTGTCATTCTCTGCAAAACATCATCTATAAAACTATCAATATGAACATTTTTTAAACTCTGTTTTTAAGTAACCATTATGATAAACTATCAATGACAAGAACCCTTGGGAAAAAGTGAGGCAGTCATGGTGAATCAATTCATTACTTTTTAAAATTTTTGAGTAGGTGTCTCACTGTTGCCCAGGCTGGAGTGTAGTGGCACAATCATGGCTCACCACAGCCTTAAACTCATGGGCTCAGATGACCCTTCTGCCTAAATCTCCCAAGTAGCTGGGACTACAGGCATGCGCCCCATGCCTGGAAAAAAAAATTTTTTAAGGAGAGACAAGGTCTTGTTATGTTACCCACCTCAGCCTTCCAAAGTGCTGGGATTACAGGTATGAGGCATGGCACCCAGCCTTACAGATCTTTTCTTAAAATTCTTGAAAATGTTCAATCAGTAATAGAGATCTCCGAGAGTCTCAAAGTTGTCTTTAATTCATGGAAACCAGTTTTTATGGAGGGAACTCAAGGATCCCACCATATCAGAACAACCACAACAATTGGACACATATGTGTTACTATTTTATTCAAAAATATGTTATATAGACAATGACTTTAAAGTATATATTATCTGTATTATTTACTTGTCTGTGTGATACTTTCATTCTAAAAATGAAAAAAATGACTAGTGAACAGGGTGAATTATGACTAAATAGGAAAACGAATTGAATACGTATGTGTTTAAAAAATATAATTATGTGTGTAATAAACATTTTTATTTGCAACAATTATATTTGGAATAATTTACAGAAAATTTGTAAAAATAGTACAGACATTTGCCATGAATTCCACACCTTGACTTTCCTCTTATTACCATCATACATTACTATGATATTTTTCACAACTTATGAACAAATATTGACACATGACTATGAACCAAAGTCCAATTTTTATTCACATTCCGCTGGGTTCACCTTTCCTGGTCCAGAATCCCATCCGGCAAACCACATCACACTTAGTCCTCCTATCTCCTTAGGCTCTTCTTGACTGTGATGCTTTCTCAGGCCTTTCTTATTTTTAATAAACGTGATGGTTTTGAGGCTCATCCGTCAGGTTTGCCCGACTTTTGTGTGTTTTCATTAGGGGGTTTGCATTTTTGAGAGGAAAACCACAGATGCAAATTGTCATTTTTCATCACTTCCTATCAAGGGTACATACTCTCAAGATGACTTATAGCTGTTGATAGAAGTACAGAACACCTGTGTAGGAAGTAGTGGTCAAATTTCTCCACTGCTGATCTACTTATTATTTCCTGCTGTCTGTATTGCACATACTCTTTGGAATAAAGTTACTCTGTGCAGCCGACAGGTAAGAAACGGGAAGTTTTGTTCCACCTTGTTGATGGGTGAAGACTTGCATCAGTTATTTGGAAATTTTCTGTATGGGAAGTCGCTATATTTTTTGCCTACTCATCTTTTATTCAATAATTTATTTGCATCAATATGAATATAAATACATACATAGAAACAGAAATAAATATACAAATTCTACTTTTTTTTTTTAATCTTTCTTTCTTTTTTTTTTTTTTATTGTGATATTGAGGGGTACATTTAAGGGTTAGGTACACAAATATGTCTCATTCAGGCACCCTTGTTTGTAAGAAGTGTCCCCCCATCCCCAGACAGGTATTTACTGCCATTAATTGCTTCCCC